>JAOVYW010002754.1:0-17429 GCA_025775045.1 Hiodon tergisus
CCGAGTAAGGGCGCATACTCATTTACTACAGCCCCGCGTAAGGGCGCATGCTCATTTACTACAGCCCCGAGTAAGGGCGCATACTCATTTACTACAGCACCGAGTAAGGGCGCATACTCATTTACTACAGCCCCGCGTAAGGGCGCATGCTCATTTACTACAGCCCCGAGTAAGGGCGCATACTCATTTACTACAGCACCGAGTAAGGGCGCATACTCATTTACTACAGCCCCGCGTAAGGGCGCATGCTCATTTACTACAGCACTGCATCGTATTTTACTATTTTACGTTGTTTGATCGGCCCAAAAACTTTGTTTTGGTATAAAACAAAAGCAGAGACTAACTAAAGTTCTCTGTGTTAGAAAATTTGACCAAAACCCAAAAGCTTAGTCAACAACCAACAAACCACAG
Source organism: Hiodon tergisus (assembly GCA_025775045.1). NCBI lineage: Eukaryota > Metazoa > Chordata > Actinopteri > Hiodontiformes > Hiodontidae > Hiodon > Hiodon tergisus. The sequence goes on from JAOVYW010002754.1 coordinate 412, forward strand.
ATTCACAAGAAAGATTAATCCTCATATCAGATTGTTCTCATAACTGACAACGGCCAAAAACGAATAATTTATCCTAATAAAACTAATGCCACGTGAAGTGAGATTTCTAGAGTTTTATAAAAGCCTGTCGCCACATGAACAGCTTTTGAGTATTGATTTCAGTAGACCTGGATTCCAAAAGCTAAACTTTATCGACCACAATCAAAGAAATGATACATTCTTTATAAATGACTATGACGTGAGAATAATTTATATAGTAGTATTTAAAATAAATATTTAAATAAATTTTTTAAAACACTACTTCTAAATAAAAACCACTCAAAAACTATGTAGATCTAACCGCATAAATATATCCAGAGCCTGAATGTGGTCCAGTGAATGTAAAAGAATGTAACACTCCAATTTCTTAAAATCAAGTTGGTTTACAGATATTGAACTTATGCTTATCACAAACAAAATCTGCAATCACATGGGCTAATGCAAAGATATGAGCTTCCTTTTACAGCTGGTCTCTAAACTTCCGTTTTCAGATTAGACAATGAAAAATAACTTTTTATATTTTAAAATAAACTCAGTTATTTAACTTGTTTGTAGTAAAACGACCTACATAAAGTACAAATTCAAGCCATCAACCAGAACCCTGGAAAAGTGTCAGAGGATACAATGTTTTCTGTTTCATGAGAACTTGCCAGTGCAGGCCGGTCTTGCGTTGAGTTTAACTAGTGTCAAGGTGCAGTGCGAAAAGCCAGGAAGGGAGCGTTACAAATGGAGGCTTAGTTGAATCCCTCCGCCTGCTAGCAAGTCAGCAGACTAACTATGGGGGGCGGGATCCCTAACCGTGCCGGAGTGCAGCCTCGATATCTCCTCCTCGGGCATGAACGTTCGAGAGTTCAGTAACTTCGCTATCCTGTTAGTTACCCTCAAAAATGCTGAATTAATAAACTATGCTCAAAATGGCCAATAAAAAACTCCTGGTGCATCGGCAGACTGTGATTGGCTGCGGCAGTTTACTTATCGTGTCATTGCAAGACACAGAACTTAGTTTGCAGACGTCGCACCTAAGTGGGGAGTGCAAAAGACGTTTTCCTGCTTCGGCCTTTTTCAAACAGACCATGATGCACACACTGAAATTCAGCGTGAAGGGGGTTTAATACACACCTGGTACACAACACCAGCAACCACACAGAAAGGCTGATTTGGGAGAAAGACTGAGCTCCTCCCATTCACTCACTTCATGCCCCCGATTATTTGGTCACTTATTTCCTAACGTTGATAAATTTGGAATCTGTATTTCAGCGTTTTCCATCCGATTTGTAACTACTCGCCAAAGGACGACTTTGTCCTGCCACCACACACGGGGAGGGAGAGGAAGCCCGGCTAGTCTCCTCTCCTCCCATTCGCCTTCGAACCACCAGGCACCAGGGGAAGCCAATCGGAGGCTCTGGATAGCTGCGATTCCTGTGGATTTCTCCCACACAGCCAACTGCCACTCTGAAGGCCCACTGGTCATTACTTACAGACAAAGTGCACTAAGCACATAAGCTTGTGGTTTGCAGTGCACGTGTACACAGGGGAGAGAGAGAAAAAAATGAAAAAAGGTTATTTATTGTAAACTAACAACTTAATTTACCATGAGTATACGATAATTTTTCTTAGCAATCCAGGAGATTTTAACAAACGGAAACCCTTGAGGCCTTTAAGCTAAAAGAGTTCTCAGAAAAATCTTTGGTAATTAACTAGATCAGGTATTGTAAAGCGGCCAACTTTTTAAGGGAAAAAGTCGGGGAGAATTGGAGGAGAATTGAGGGAGAGTTTTTCTCCACTACACGTGAAAAAGTGGGACCAGATCTGTTAGTTTAATGCTTTCCATTTCATTAGAAACAACCAGCTAATTCCCGGAGACGACATTTAAAAAATAAAGATAAAAAAACACTTTTTGTGTACCTGATAAACCATGGGTCCCAATCAGGTGAGGACTAAGATCTGGGAAATTGCATTCGATTCGAAAAACAAGGGCATCTGATTATGACATCAGCTTAGAAACGACTAACGAATGTTATTAACATCAATTTTTTTTAAAATGAATGGCTACCACAAACGTTCCGCTTTCTTTAGTAACACTAACCACTAATTACTTCGGCTGCATATTTAAAAAGAGAAATAACTAATTGCAGGGCACCTGTACAGAACAAAACCATAAGAAAAAAAGTATTCTGGCCATTACTGGGACTCTCTTCCCCTGACAACCACACCCAAACCTTGGTCTTGGTCTCACCCTGCTACACAATTACCAGCACTGCTGCTAGCCTCACTTTCATTTAATGATTCATTTACTGCCATTTAAAATTCACAATGTGCTTGGCAACAGAACAAGGACCTCAGTCTGGAAGTTGTGAATCGCTCTCTGATCTTACAATTTCAGTGCTAGAGGAAAACTATTACAAATAAAGGATCCTGGAGTATTTTTGGATGCTCGGGTGATGCTTTTGTTATTCAACAGATTGCAGGTGCAAATAGCTGGTCATTCAGAGCACTCATCTCTGTGATCACCTAGATAATCTAATATCAGGCTCCATGTAAAACAGCCACATTAACTCCTCTGCTAAACCTAATGAAGCAAAGTGTCCCGACTGGGCGGAGGGAGTTTAAATGCAGAAGATTAAAATGGAAATTTCACTGGATTTAATTCAATGTATCGTTGTTGTGCCAGCCCAGGAGTACATCAACCATTTTAAAAGAAGCAAAATTAAGGTACAGGAAACTTTAGTCTGAAAATAAATGTAGGACTACTAGATAACCAGGCTGATCTAATAATTTAAATGAAACAACTGAAAGTCCAAATTACACCAACATTGTATTGTGGCACAGAAGTCCACAAACGCAGTCAAGTTGTACGTCCTTGCTGTCATTTCAAAAGTCGCTAACAGCTAGCAAAAGCGTCGCTGAATGGATTACTTGCAAATATACGCAAGGATGCAGACTCTCTGGGTAGGCATCTGTTCAATTAATCTGTGCAATGAGAATCACAAATCAGCCAACAACATTTTATTAATAGGTGGATGGATCATTTCCTGAAAGTTTATTTCTTCCTGGAAATGTTTGTTTGTATTATGGGCATGACAGGGACACTGCAGATGTTTCTAGATGGTTTTTGGTGAATTCACATGTTACCAAGACAAAGAAACCGGCTCTTTAAATGTGACATTTCAGACCATTTTCACTATGCCTTCAAAGTTTTAGCTGGCAAGGGTAGACCTCTTTCAAAGATTCTAAGTGAGATCAATCCTGAGGACACACCAATCACATTGATCAATGGTTCAAATGGTTAATGACAGCCAACTAATAAACATACAATTCAAAACATTTTAGGAACTCTTACCAGTTCTTGGAAATACTGTGCACAAAACATTTTGAATAAAAGAAACCATTAAAGCGGGCCCACAAATATTTAAATGTATTACACATCACATAACGTACAGATTTTAATCTTTAATAAGTCAGTCTGCATTACCAGTAAGCAAAAGTCAGACACTCCTACAATTCTGTACCATCGTAGTATCCTGGAATAACAGATCTACACAGCAAACAGGATGAAAGACTGCATAAGTAGTGATAAAACAAATCTACTACATCAGAAGAAAAAGGATCAGGGATCAATGTTTGTCAACGCTTAATTTTTAATTCAGGCCAAGCAACCAAAACTGCCATTAAGTCTGTGACGCTCACATACGATCAGAAAAATCTGGGCAACAATGAGGAATATGACCCTGTTTCTTACCCAGTTTGAGAGGCCATTGCCCCAAACACTTGAACATTGGAGAGATTCAATGAAACTCCAACTAGGTCCTGCAAACGCGATATCCCTTATGTTCTGTTCTCCCGCTTACCACTTATCGTAATTCCCAAATGACAGTTTCCGAGCAACATTGTACAGTCCCAAGATTATTTTCTTGGTTTACGGATAAAACTGAGTTATAGAAGGGAGGTTACAGCTTGTTGAAGGAAAAGACCATTTGGCCAAATGGCTGAGGGGTGTTGTGACAAGCTACAAAAAGTGAGTCAGTTTTATGGAGGAGGGGGTTGGAGAGGTTGTCCGTGGGATTGAGAAATCGGCTTTTAAAAACTGTCTAAAACATATGGTACGAATAACTGAGAAAGTGAGCTCAGTTGTGAGTCATAATAAACCTGACTGGAGCTGGGGGTTCTTTTTTGGTAACTAATGAACAACATGTACAGGACACATGTGAAAGTTAGAAAACTAACTAAACTAAGTAAAACCCAAATAAGTGAACAGTGCACCAAGTTTGCAATCTGCACTCAGTCTCTTAATCCAAAATAAAACCCTTTATGTTTTTACATGCAACAGTGAAACTGTCCTCTCTTATACATAGGGTGTTCTGCAAATAAGCCCCCGTCTGCAGTGGATCGGTCCAGAGTTCCATAAAAGGAGACATTATTTCAACCCATTGCGCCTCCCCTGGGTGTGATGTCACAGCTTAGAAAAGAGCCTAACCAACCAGAACCTCCCCCATGAACAACCAGCTTACTCCCCCCTACTATGGCCTGAAGATCCATGTACACAAGAAGAAACTTATTTAAAGGGACAGCACTTGTTTTCAAATGGGGCTTAGAGCAGTCCTAAAGCCAATTTGATGTGGAGTGTGTGTATTCCTTTATCAAACGCGTTACACATCAGTCCTTTATTGCCTAGTGACCAAATCCTTTGTCGCTTGAGCATCATCCAGTCCAATTTCATCCCTCGTTTCACATGCCTTTGACGTTAATCTTTCACACCTCCTACAAGTTTTATTCTCTAAATGACCACTCCATCACGACTATGGAGCGCAACAAGGCCATTAACTTCACCGGAACTGTACGTCGGCAAGCCATCCATCTGCGACAATCGTCGCTTAATCTTGGAGCAAAACCGTTGAAAGGTATAGGAAAAGTATTCAAGTAAGAGATAAAGGATTGCCAGACATCATAATGGAAATTTTGTATCTTGCATCATAAACCTGGCCCATTCATAGGGTTTACAAATCGAAGACCAGCATTCACTTTGCCATATGCAGATTAAGTTACAAGCAGCAGCTGAACACAGGGAAAAAAAAAAAAAACCCACAGATGTCAAAGCAAGAGAAAACATAATTACTGATTACCAAGACATTTGGACTCAAACGCTAAGCTAGATCTTAATGAAGTAAAAGATTGGTTGCTTTATTTATTTAATTGACAGATTTTGCAATAGCTGTTGGCAGCATTTTTACCTTTGTGCCTTTAAGAGACGTTTATTTAAACTCCAGTTTATGACACTGCTCCTTATCTTCTTGAAGCATAGCCATATACTTTTCCTCTCTGACGTAGGACATCACTTTAGATACGTACATTCGTCAAGACCCCATTTCCTCCAAGCGGAGGTGTTTCGAAATATTATCAGAAAGAGTCCGGGAATGCAATGAGCTAATCAGTAGTAACGGTACAGAATTTGTTCTTCAACCACTCCATTAATGTTAAAACCACAGTACAATTAAAACTTTTGTTTTGCTTTTACATATTCTTTACATCCAAACATCTAAAGAAACATCAGAGCTTGTTATTATTATAAAAAGAGTTCTACATTTCCCTAGCCATCTCTAAGTGCTGGGTTGCTATAGTGACATCAGAGGAAAAAAAACACCAGAATTTGACTTTTCAGATACGATTTTTTGTTGGCTAAAGAAACTTTCTGGGCAGCCTCAGTTTGTTACACCACACTGACCGAAAGGGCCAAAGAAAACAGAATGCAGGGAACACATTAATCACTCCTGAAGTGAAGAGAAGAGTAAGGTGCAGTTCTGACATACTCGTTATTTAGAATAATATAAGAATTAGAATTTATGGGCGCCTCCGACAGTAAAGTTAATACTCGTATTATCATTATCAAGGCCTTGCCTGCGCATGAAATGCAACGGTATGCAAAAGCGGATCCTAAAAATATAATTTGGAAGAATTAAAACATTAGTTTTATGATACATTTGAAATCTAAACTTTTTGTTCCACCCCAGACAGAGTGTAGCCATATAGTGAAACGAGATTTAAGACAATGGGTCCACAGTGCAGTTTAACAGTACGGGGAGCACTTATTCATCTTCCGTAACTTACCATAATCCTACTCAATTTTGCGATTAAAGGTTTTAGTGGAATGACAACCAGAATGCTCTGGAACACCTGAGTCCCCTAGCCTGTCCCCTAGGGCTGTTACTGGCAGCAGGTGTTTTAGCAAAAAGATCCAGAGTCAATCCATCGGTTCACCCCGTGTTTACTTGCAGGCTGGCAGAGAAACGCCAAGATCTAGAGAAAGATTTTCCGACTGACCACAGACACAGACAAACACACCTACCAGCCCCGGCTCAATTCTGATGCTGCAGAAATATTTTTCAGTTAAACGTCTTTTTAGTCTATTGGAGTCAACTAGGCCTACGTGATCTGAAATGCATCACCTCATTCGGGGGCAACCAGTTTTTCCATCTCAATTTGGAATCACAGAATGAGCCAATGCATCTCGGCTCATCCTGCAACCACACATGGGGAGGGGGAGGAAGTACGTCTGGCCTCTTCCGTCCGCCTCTTTCACATTCCGCAGGCTACACGGCCCGCACGAAAGGTTCAACACCGATTGGAGGAGAGGCAGTTCCATCTCAACAATACAGGTGAGCCTGCAGGCACCAGGAAAGCCCTACCAATTTCACCCACTCCAGCCCAATTGTACACTGTAGTCTCCCAGTCATAATCAACAATTTTTTATACGTCTTCCAATTAGTCTACAGTCAAACTCTCATGACAAGAAGCTTCTGCATTTTAAAATAGTAGTTTTGTGTACCAAACCGAGAAATAACTAATCAAACTACAGAGTTACAACAGGCTGACACTGAGTTAACTTGTATTGCAAAACGGTACTAGTGACACCCAATTCAATTTTTACGCTTTTGCTGTCTCAAAAACGAACAGCCATGAATAATTAATATGTGTTTTTCCGTCAGTGGTTCTTCTCCCAAGACATTCCTTTACATTGTTAAAAAATAATAAAAATAATAAAAAGAGAGAACATAAAAAGAGAAACACTCCAGTCTATTCAGTGCTGGTGAAAAACACAAAACACAAAATGTTTTCAGATCATCGCTCTAGTGTTCTCGAGTATCATTGACTTTCTGACTAATGACACCCTGTACATATCGAATTTAAGTACACAAATTAGCCGATAGCTGCCATGGCACACACACAAAAAAATAATAATAATAGGCCCGCACAGTATGTAGCCACTGAACAAGAGCTGACAGAAAGCAGCCAGTCCTTGCACCTTTACCCATGAACCAAAATATGCCCCCTCTGTATCTTCTGTGTAGGTTATTTAAAGTGTGATCAAATGGGCACATCTCCTTCCCAAGGTGATTTCTGTCAAACTAGCAGGCTCATTAGTGAGTGGCGGCGATAAGTAATGGTGTTAAGTGCACCACACACACCGTAACATTTTAAAATGGCTTCCTTAAAAAGCATATTAGCCACTTCCCAAACGATTTTTACCCCCCACACACACACACACACACACACACACACACACACACACACACACACACACACACACACACACACACGCCCTGGATTATACAGTTGAATACACAAAAACTCGATCTCATGTTATAACTACAAATGACTACCACGGCAAAACAAAGTTTTCATAATAACGAAGGATTATTTTCAGTGGGAAACTACAAAATAATTATCCTATTTACCTTTAAACCAAACAATAAAGACGTTTGTTTAATTATATTTTAATTCCCAATTTAGACAAATTGCCAAACTTTTCAAAATAAGGCTGATTTTTTTGATGTCACATCTTAAAGCAGTCTCTGATATGTGTGGATGAACTCTTACGTTTTAAAACTTAAAACCTTACCAACCAATACTTCCGCCGATATTACATAAATATACAAAGACACAAAACCGCCAGGTCACTCGAATACCCGCTACATAACGATTCACCAGGGAACATAGCAAGAAACGACCATTTTGTTGTACACAATTATCCTATCTGTAGTAAATTACGTTAGGTACGTTACCTCCATAGAGTCCGGACCGTCACAATTTCGTTAAAGAATTCCATGTTCGAGGTTGGTTATTTTTTCGTAGACAAACTACAAAGATACCCATTCAAAATGTATGTGTAATTGTAGTAAGTTTGGTTTAAGAATGTTAGGTAACGAAGTAGCGTTTTGGAAACCAAGCGATGACGTCAAAGTGGACAAAATAAAACCGTTTCTAACGTTGACTATTTGAAACTGTATTTTAAAAACATACAAGCTCATGCACAATACCTGGCGATAGCTCCCAGACCATCATGTCATGTCCCACTTCGGACATACTGGAGTTTTCCTCTACTTCCATCAATACTAGACTAGAATAAGAATATATCATTCACAGCAACTAAGCATGAAGTACGATGTCGATTGCAAATTACAATCGTGTTTACTAGGAAACGGTCATACTTGCCCCAAAACATATAACAAAGGGCGCTATTAAATTGTATTACCAATTAGCTCTATTGCGATACAAATAGTACCAACCACATTCATTACCGTTAATTAGCTAGCTAGCTCTGGTTTCCACCCATTAGCTCGCTAGACAAAAATATATCCACTTATGCTGCGAATTGTTTGGTTATCAAATATGACTTTCTTTAGAAGACGAGGAATATCCCTGGTTTAGCTATATAGCGAGTTATTTGTATTATTCAGTAACACCAAACAGCTAACTTTGTTACTACTGTGTCATTTCATTTTCTTCCCAAAGCTTGTGTTCATTTCTAATCCGCCATGTAACGACAGACAAAATAATAACATTACATTTAAAAGTGAATCATCTTACCTCTACTATCTTCTTTTAGGCCCGAACCATCTCTACTAATGGAAAGCCCTTCTCTTTGTCTTTTACACTTTCCAATTTAGAAAAAATATCCCCCCCAATGTACAAAACAATATAGCTTGCAAAGAGCCAAATTATTAATTATTTAAAATGAGAGAAAAGCCCCTTCCCCCTGGGCTAATGTACGTCGCCAGTGGGAAAAGACTTCTCTTAATTTTCTCAATCCATTTAAAAAAAAATTAAATGTAGCTAAAATAATCTTTTAAAACACGGTACAAGAAACGCAGACTGGGTCCTGCTCCTAGACGACGTCATGTGATCATGACGATAGCTAACCACGTCACCCTGTTTACGCTGGTCGACCATGAGCAGAAAATACGCGCGCTGCACTGAACTGGTCTCAAAATAGAGGCAATATTTTTGACGAGTACAATAGGCTTGTTTAGGTTTGTGTAAATGTCTTTCCTATGAGGCCATGGTTCCTATTAGTGTGGGTGGTCGTCGTGGTTGAATGACAGATGCTTTCGAATACTGTACTGAAATGGATGCAGTTTCTGTTAGCCTGGAACATCTAAAGGTCCAAGCCTAATTTAAAAGATAACGAGCTAATAAATTCCTGTCTTCAGCACACTAGAGGTTAGTATCCATATTCCGAGATTATGTGCTACAAGTCATTTAACAGTTCACTGGTTTAGGAAAATAATAATGGTTTATGGGAATAAAGCGTTATTTATTTATTTTCATACCCAAAGCCTAGATTCGGACTTCTGACCTGAACACAGTGGCATGTCTTGAGAATTTCTGATTGAATGTAAAGTAATGGTATATATGAAAATACGCTGTGATATATCCTGCTCCAGGAAGATCAAATGCATTTTGTATCATATTCAGCCTCTTAAAATGGTCCCACGATTATACCTAGTCACTACCCAGAATGCATTCTATCAAATACCTGCCCTAGAAACTTTAGAAGTTAAAATCGAACAAATGCCACAATCTAAAGAATTTTTATGGTGACGGAACGTGGTTATATAGTATTTTAAACAATTGTGTGGGGAAAATATAAAATGATGGCTGAGATAGAGAATACATGTCGCCATGACACATCGCAGCGTCTGATGAGATTGATCTGCTGTAACGCGCCAGTACTGAACTTTTGGGATATTCAAGATGGCGACCCCCATGCACAGAATAATTGCTCGTCGACAGGCGTAAGTTTTTTTCATTTATTTTCGTTTTCTTTTCAAATACATTGTTAGTTCAAACAGGTTGAAGTTTTACTACCATTAAATACAAATGTTCTCGGCGTGCAATCTTAAATAAGAGCAATAAATACGAGAGTGCCAGCGATACCGTTTCAGCTAGTTATCCATATTCCATACCATTGTATATTTTAATCTTGTTTGTCTAGATTAAATGCTGGGTTAGGTTATTTTTTAATTTTTTAATTTTCGCATTTGGTTATGTTAACATCATTGAACTAAGAGAACTATCTCGCAGGGTTTGATCAATGGTAGGTTGTGTGTTTGTATGGCAAAACATAGCGTTGCGTATTTCAACCAGGGAGGCAAATAAGCAACATGTTCGCTGTCAGAAGTGCTTGGAATTCGGCCATTGGACGTACGAGTGTACCGGGAAAAGAAAGTACCTCCACAGACCTTCGAGAACAGTGGAGATGACGAAGAAGTTGAAGGAAAGCGAGAACAAGCTATCTATTGTGCTTGGGTGGGTCTCTTCCATTAATTTTCTTTTTTTTTAGTACAATTGGAAAGTAATTTTTTTTTAAATCGATTTATGAGTTAAACTGTTTCCTGTCCTTATATTTTTACCCTACAGTAATAAGCAGCACACCACACTTGTCCTATTCAAATGTGTGAAAAATAACATTACAAATTGTTCTTTGTCATTTTCCAATGCTAATATATCATGATTTATAGGCAAGGAAAGGAAGGCTCCAATGAGAAGAAAGTAAAAAAGAAAAGGTATTAGTTTAAACATTTTCATATTTTATTCTGACCTCCTTCAGGTTTTGAACAGTTAACACAAGTAACGAGCCCCGTTTTGTTTCAGGTCAAAGGAGTCGAGCGGCTCCAGCAGCAGCAGCAGCAGCAACAGCAGCAGCGAATCCAGCAGCTCTTCAAGCGACGACTCCAGCCTCTCCTCGGACAGCAGTGACAGCAGCAGCGACAGCGAGGACAGCTCCAGCTCCTCCTCCTCTTCCTCGTCCTCCTCTTCCTCCAGCAGCTCCAGCTCTGACGCCGACTCCACCAGCAGCAGTAGTTCTGACGAAGGCCCACCCAAGAAAAGGAAGAAGAAGTAGCGAGGTCATGGAGGTCGTCGTGTGTTAAAACCAGAATTCCAGCTCTTTGGCGGTACCCCCAGCTGAACAGAGTATTTTAGAATGTTGCCTAACATGGTGCTCTGTGTAATAGGCTGTGTAGTGTTTGGTGTAATTTTGTCACAAAAGGTTCTTTCCCACTTCGCTGTCAGAATATTCTGAGGCTATATTGTTTTGTTTCACTATTTGGGGGGGGAAGTGAGAACCTGTTGCTTATTTTATGGTCATGTAAAACATTTTTTTTTCTTTTTATTAGGTGTGTTAAGATCATTGTATGCTGTGACTTTACCTCTGCGTGTACATGTAAGACGATATGAGGTTCTAAAAACAAATAATCAAAATTTTTTGGGTTTTTAGGTCTTAATTGCCCATTTAGACCTTTGACAATGCACAATTTTTTTGACAAAGCATGTTAATTGACTTGAAAGGACTTAATTAAGAAATTAGTCTTTCCATTTTTATTTGCTTTAGATGGAATTTAACAACCTGTGTGTGTATGTGTGTATATATATATATGTATATGTGTGTGTATATATATATATATGTGTGTGTGTGTGTGTGTGTGTGTATGTATGTATGTTTTGAAGACCTCAGCACGTTACATTTAGCAGAACACACACCTAATCTGAACGGAGCTTTAAAAAGTGACTTTTAGTCATAATTAGACAAATAATGGTGAACAGTAAAAATGCCTTTTTGAGAGAGAGGTTCTACATGGTGTCCATGCATTGAATAGATTTCCCCCAGGTCTAAGGACAAATGGTAAATTGTTTCAAATCCTCGTAAATAAGCCAACATTTTAATTTAGCTGTTTATACTTCCGTTTCTTCCTGATCTTCATATAGGTGAACTGTCCGATAACGTTTATGGTCTTATGATCTGAGTTTTAACCTGGATGCTTTATTTTATTTTTTACACCATTGCATATTCTCATAGAAACCATTCCGTGTAATTTGAATGATGTTTGTATAGTTATTTCATTCAGTATGAGTGTTTCTTGGAAGAAGGCCATTGTTTTTATTTTTATAATGTTCTTAATGAAAATAAAATGGATGAAATGTTATTTTTGTAGATTATTTGACTGCTGACAGAGTAATTTCAGCAGTCAACTTTTGGATGCCACTGATAAATATTTAGTCTTGTGAAAGAAACTTTTTTTTTCTATCTCTCTCTCTCTCTCTCAAATTCACAAAAGTTTTATTCAGTCTGTTGCTACCTGCTTAGTAGCCGGTATCATTTTTGTTGCAAGAATAAACCAAAATTAGAGAAACAATATTAAGATTGATAAGATCTGTAAGCAGATGTGAAGGTGAAGCAAGGGCCCAGTTATAACTGCCTTAGGAAAAGGTTTTCTCTGTTAATAGCATAGTGACTACGTTATTTCCAGTTAAATCAAGCAACTAACTTCTATGGGTAACGATGAGACATATTTTAAGAAAGTTTCTTGAATTTTCTTCTTTTCTTTGGCTATAATAAAAGTAGTAGGCAGGCTTTGGAACCAAATGTGCTTGGCCACACTTCGCAAAATTATAATATTTATGACATCTTTTACTTTATATTCTCCATGAAGTTCTGTTTGTGTAATCAATCCTAATTGAGGAGAAAAATTATTGTGGATCATGTATTGATTTAACTGCATTCAGTTACTGTATCCATTTTGACTCAGTAAAACACAGTTATGTGTATTGGAACTACTTGATGGAATGGCTGGTTGGATGATGTGTTATTCACAAAATTATAGTCTGGATTTAATTACTTGTCACATTGTATGGGGAGTGATGACATTGGCTGTTTTATATGGGTTTGATCCTGAAACTGATGATGGTGTTGGACGTCTGGTTTGTTTTCATGGGCTAGGTTACTGGTTGTGTATGCAGGATATATCTCCTGATATCTATCAGGATCCAGGGGAGAGGGGTGAGGAGGGGTGACCCTGGACTATCTGGGAAGGTTGAAGACCACAACCAGCTGTAGGGGATGAGTGGTACCAGGAGGGAGTAGGGCGTGTCCATTTTCCGAGAGACAATCGTCGAAGGCAACACTGGGACCCTTCCCAATGGTTGTTCGTTCCATTGTGATGGAGAGAGGAAATATAAGCAGTAAGAGTGAATAAATGAGACAAGTCAAGGACGCATACATATCCCCATTTTTCTCAGCGTGGTCTAGAGTTTCTGCTGTTTGACTGACCCAGGAGAATAAGGACAGATGAGAGGGAGCCGAACTTAGTGAACTGCAGTTTTTTTTTTTTACATTTAAGATAACATAACGTGTAATGAAATCAATTATAGTAATGTGTGCTGCAAATTAAAATGTGGGGTTTTTCTAAACACAATTGAAATATTTTCTCAATTGATTTAAACTTTTTAAGTTTCCAAATTCAATACACACATTCAGATATTCATCAAATGCATTGACCTGAGCTGATAAGGGAATTGCGGCACATGCAATTAAAGTTACGGCTATTAAATACAATTTTTCACATTTGACCAAATTAAACTGGAAAAGAAAGGACATGTGGTTCACAATAGGAACAAATGGTTTACCTAGAAATACTTATTCTTCTAATATCAATATTAAACTGAACGTAAGAGTTCATCTTTGGGGCGTAAATTTGGATATAAGGAACATGTCTTCTATTTTCATGAGGTTTTGTAAAAATGAAAATGGCAGGTTCATAACACACCCTACACGGGAAGGCTGTGGAAAAGTCCAGAGTCATCTAGAAGGGATTAAACCTCGCGAGAAGAGAGCGAGTTTTGTCATAATGTGAAGGATTACCCTCTCTCACGAACAGCAGCCGGTTCAAGCTACAAGACCTTAGTTGAGTGGATAATGATTTGAAAGAACAGTTTTATATCCACCCTTAAGCTTATATTAATTTGTATACTCCATCATCCTATTTGTTATTAAGCAACAGATCCTAGCGAAAAATATTTTTCTCTTTACCTCGATAGTATACAGTAAAACATGTCAGTAGTAGGATTTGATGTCGGCTTTCAGAGCTGCTATGTTGCTGTAGCCCGATCCGGAGGGATAGAAACGGCAGCGAACGAGTACAGTGATCGGAGTACACCGTAAGTAACGTACACTTGTTTTCCTCTTTTTATCACTTACCATTAATTGTCTTTAAAATTATGCTGTGAGCTATTAACTCGCAGTAATAAGCTCCTGTACATTAGTTACTAATGAATTCGGGGTAAAACCGTGTGCGGATCACATGTGAATGAGCATATCCTGTTCATACTCATTCTCCTTTGTAGTTATGTCGTCATGTTAGGTAGACTGCCTGGCCACTAGTTGTTCATTTTATAATCGACAGTTGATACATTAGTTTGTGATAGGTGGTTGTAGAGCTGTGCTACTAACCAGGCTCGTGTTATTGTGGTGATGTAAGTAGCTGTAACTAGCTGGACGATTCACGTTAGTGCGTAGAGATGTGCTAGGATGGTTTCAGCTAATAGAAAACACGGCAGGAATATTCTAGAAATGTATACCGGAAAATGGGTTGAGCCTTAGGTAAGATATTAAAATACACACCGAAGAAAGGATTAAGATACTAAATATAAATTTAAGACCACTAATGGTTAGCGTTTACAATTCGAGAGTGCGTTATTAATTTAAACAGTTTGTAGGTTGATATACTATCGCTAAATCATTATGAATTGAAAATGCAGACTGATGTTATGTACTAAGTGTTAAGTATTTAGAGAGAACCTTGACAAGTTATTTTTTATTGATTTGCTAATGAAAATATTGTTGCGTTCTCAATTAATTCGTCTGAAATTACAGGACGGCACATTAACAAAACGATTTTAGCAGTTGTCACGTTTACTTAAAGTAGCCAGACGCTTCTCATCTAATGAAACCAATCTAAAGGCATATACGTTTTCCTTCTCTCTTTACATATATTGACCAGGAAAGAAAGAGGTTGTCTAAGATGTTTTACAGTGATATATTACTGACACTTTTTAACCAATGATATTTTGTCGGTAGCATGTCAGTTTTATCATAGCAGTGAAGAGTTTATGGATGTCTGAAATGCATCTTTGAACTTGAATATTTACAAATATAAATGTTAACAAAGCATGCTTCAAAAGAAGTTGTATCTTACTCTCTAAATGGAACTGTGGGAACGATTAGCAACTTGAACTGTTTTAATGGGGATCACTTTTAACATGCAGGAGTTGGTTATAGGAAAGAATGGTATGTTTTGTGTGCATGTTCTATTATTTGGGTACCTTTTATTAAATGTGCTCTGAACAGTAACAATTTGTAGTTCAGCTACACGCATAACCAAAAATACGTTTTTTGTCAAAATGTGTTTGTTCTGGCACAGTTGCTATTGCAAAATACCATTTTGAAGAAATTATTCTCTGTATCCTGAATTGGTTGCCACATTTTTTCATCACACCGACTGGTGTGAAAGACCTTGCTTGTGTAGCTTTTACATTGGTTCTGTGCAAAAACCCAAAGTTTGGTCTCCCAGCATTTTGATTTGTGTAATTATTTTATTTTATTTTTTTACATCGGAGGGCGCTACACTGTATCATGATATGAAGTGTACAAGTGGCCGTTTTCCTCTGTTTTGCATCACTTGTATTTTAGCATTGCACAATTTAAAACTGATGTTAATTTTTATTTTTTCAGATCATGTGTGTCCTTTGGACCTCGGAATCGTTCCATAGGGGCAGCTGCCAAAAGCCAGGTACATTTGGGATTGGAATGCTCAAGTAAAACATACCGTCTTAGCTACGCAAAACTTTCTTCATGTTTAGCAGTCTCTTGGCAATATGCAGTGTTTAGATTAAGTGGCCAACTGCCTTGCTGCCAGAGCCGGACCGTCCTCCGAAGGTTATATCGTACAATGTGTGTAGTTCAGTGGCTTAAATACCTAAAAGTAACTTTAAAAAAAATATATATTTTTTTTATTAAACCAGGTCGTTACGAATTGCAAGAACACGGTCCAAGGATTCAAGCGATTCCACGGCAGGGCATATACTGATCCATATGTCCAGTTTCTGAAGCCCACCCTCGTCTACGACCTCGCTCAGATGCCCACAGGAACCACTGGCATCAAGGTAATTGTTCCCAGCTCTTTATTTAGTTTATCCCAACATAATGAGGATTTGCCTTTGGGGAGTAAAAGTAATGTTAAAATGCCAATGGACCTCATCCCTTTAAAAAAAAAAAAAAAAGGCTCCCATACACCGCAAATTTTGACCTCTGTGGGGGTTCCGCTTTTAGGGAATTTATTTACCATCTACCCAGCCGCAGTGCATGTCTTACATCTTCTGTTTAAACCTTTCCCTTCTCGCTGCCTTACCAACCAGTAGGGGGAGTGTGATGAGTGGAATTTGCCTTAGAACTCTGTCTCGCTGTTGTGTTTTAGTGCAAATCATGTATTCTGCTCCAAGGTTATGTACATGGAGGAAGAGAAGGTTTTCACCATCGAACAGGTCACTGCCATGTTGCTGACAAAACTAAAGGAGACCGCTGAGACTGCTTTGAAGAAGCCTGTGGCTGACTGCGTTATATCTGTGGGTATTTTTAAATCGACGTCTTAAGGGAACTATTTGTGTTTCAGAGCCAGAGTAATAGAGAGCAGTGGTTAAACTTTTCCACTCGAAACCCCAGTGGCCAGAAAAACAAATCGGTCTCATTCGCCACTATGCATCATTTGGTTTGAAAACAATTGTTTGTTGTAACGAGTTGCCTGGCTTTAAATGGTTTATAAATATTTACCAAAGTGCATTGGTGCTCTGTTATATTTATACAACACTGG
>JAOVYW010002754.1:17529-44621 GCA_025775045.1 Hiodon tergisus
GGATGCTGAATATCTAGTGATATTTAGATATGAACTTAGACTAGGTCAGTAACAAAGATAAATGGATATGTAGCATCCTTGCAAATGAACAGAGTTTGATGGTGTTTGTACATTGGTGTGTTTGTGGGCCAGAGTAATGTTTACCGATGCCACATTTTCAGGTCCCTTGCTTCTATACCGACGCCGAAAGGAGGTCCGTGATCGATGCAGCCCAGATAGCCGGCCTCAACTGCCTGCGGCTCATGAACGAGACGACCGCAGGTATTCCAGCAACACGCAAGCCTGTGGAGTTCAGATGGAATGAGCGTGCCATCCAGTAGGGCGTTGAATTTAGTCCCCCTAGATAGGAGGAGGAGGGTGGGGGGGGAGTATAAAAATTCACGGTTCCTCCCCCCTCCTTGCAGTTGCACTGGCGTATGGGATTTACAAGCAGGATCTTCCAGCCCCTGAGGAAAAGCCACGGACGGTGGTATTCGTCGACCTTGGCCACTCTGGATATCAGGTCTCCGCTTGTGCCTTCAACAAGGGGAAACTCAAGGTGAGTTTTTGACACGGTTGTGTGAAAATCCTCCTTATTGCCACCATCGTCCGAGACTTGGTTCCTCTTCAAAAATTCCTTTTCAGGTCCTCGCCACTGCATTTGACCCGCAGCTGGGTGGCAAAGATTTCGACGAGGCGCTGGTAAACCATTTCTGCGAGGAGTTTGGTAAGAAGTACAAGCTGGATGTTAAGTCCAAACCCAGGGCACTGGTCCGGCTCGTCCAGGAGTGCGAGAAACTCAAGAAGCTGATGAGCGCCAACTCTTCCGACCTGCCACTCAACATCGAGTGCTTTATGAACGACATAGATGTCAGCGGAAAGCTCAATAGGTGAGTTCTTAATTGATTGAATAAAATGGCAACAGCCTGGCCTAGCACTGGGGTGTATAATTTGTGGGTTCTGTGTAGGTACATTGTGGGGGGGGAACCTGTTGAGCCACGTAAACTGAATTTGGGTTAATATTCCTTCGCTGTGTTGTCACAGAGGCAAGTTTGAAGAGATGTGCGCAGGGCTTCTGTCAAGAGTGGAGGCGCCTCTTCGAAGTATCATGGAACAAGCCAGTAAGAACCCCCAGCTTTAAGCCACGGTGATGGATATTTGGGTCGGGTGCGGAAGAAAGTCTGTATTTTATTGATGTGTTGCCCTGGCGTTGCTAACTAACCTCGCAGAATATCGGTTCTCTCAGTAGCCGTGCATGAAAAGATTCAGCCAATGTCAGCATAAGGAGTTTGATGCGCTGGTATCGTTCTGTTGTGCAAACGGAATCTGACACCTTAATGTGGATAAAATCTCCCGTGCCTGCTAAGATTTTGTTATGTTGTAAGCATAATAGGTGTGCAACATTGATAAATACCGGTGTTTTAAAACCGTACTTTTTGATGGCGGGTTTGTTGACTGTTATTTTCTTCCCGTCAGAGTTAAAGAAGGAAGACATTTATTCAGTTGAAATTGTGGGGGGTGCCTCCAGAATCCCAGCCGTCAAAGAATGTGTCAGCAACTTTTTTGGGAAAGAGCTCAGCACCACCCTGAATGCGGATGAGGCTGTCGCGCGGGGGTGTGCTTTGCAGGTCAGCATTGTTACGCCCTTTGTTTTCCAACGGTGACCCGAACGTACCCATGTTGTTTCCGTAACCGCCGCTGTGACGCAGGGCAGTGACAATGGCCCTCAGTTCTAATGCCTGGCGAGCGTCACGTCCCCGCCTAAGCAACTGATTCAGATGGACTTGTGCTTTAGATAATTCACTAGAGAGCTTTGTTTGATTTGTATTCCTTAGGAAAATGCCTGTAGTGTCATGCAAGTCAGATCAGTTCAAATGCTTGAACTAATTTCCTTTCCTTGTTGAGGAAACACCCTGCAAATTTAATTATGTTGGCTTAAGTGATTCCCAAACATCAAAAAAAATCTACAATACCCCTTACTCCACAGTGCGCAATCCTGTCCCCTGCATTCAAAGTGCGAGAGTTTTCCATCACGGACTTGGTCCCCTATCCCGTTTCCTTAAAGTGGAACTCTGCAGCTGAGGAGGGGTTGAGGTGAGACCACTGCTGTACTCCGGTGTCAAACTTTCATTTTCTCCTGTCGTGAACGTAATTTGGCAACTGCAATGATCCTTTTTTTTGTGCTCTTGAATTATAGTGACTGTGAAGTCTTCCCAAAGAACCACCCTGCTCCGTTTTCCAAAGTGTTAACTTTCTACCGCAAAGAGCCCTTCACTCTGGAGGCCTACTACAACTGCCCCAAAGAACTGCCATATCCAGACCCCACAATAGGTAAGGGCAACCCCCCCCGCCAACACCCTGTCCCTTTCTCATAGTAACGCATATCAATAGATTTAAAGAACGCGGAGAACCGGTGTATGTGTGCACAGTAACAGGATAGAGACCGGGTAAATTAGGGGTGGTAATAATATGCTGATGGTTACAATATGCTTAACGTATAAGCACTGCAAAATCACTCTGGTTAGTTAATCGCAAATTACTGGTTGGTATGGGCTGAGTAGAAAAGGTGGAGTAATTGTAACAGTTACCATGGGAAAGTGGTGAATTCCTCGCAGCTGGGATTTCGGATATAAAGCCGGAACCGTCAATTGCCAACTGCTTTTCAAAGCATACGTTTATCACAAAGTGACAGCCGTCAAATTATTGGAAACTTTGTCGTTCATTGTTTACAGTTGGCGTCCATCCCTGCTTCCTTTACTACATTTATCTCTGTTGTGTTGTGCACCAAGAAGTGGCGTCTGGTTTTTGCAGAGGAAATAAGGGGAAAAAAATGTTTGTCTGATGTCCAGGTCAGTTTATGATCCAGAAGGTGGTACCCCAGGCTTCCGGCGAAAGCTCCAAGGTGAAAGTGAAGGTCCGGGTCAACGTCCACGGGGTCTTCAGTGTGTCCAGTGCCTCGTTGGTGGAGGTTCAGAAGTCCACTGAGGGAGAGAGCGAGCCTATGGAGACGGAGCAGAACGCGAAAGATGATGAGGTATGGCCCACATGTCAGACTGAACGGAAGGCGATTCTTAAAAAAAACAAAAAAAAGTGATTCAGTGATTAGGAAACTGTTTCCTGGGCTTATAGCTTCTGTAATTGGATCAACTGGCACGTTTCTTCAGCTGTGCACAGCGTACGAGTCTGCTGGAAACCTTGTTTAGCAAACCGTTGCCTTTTCTTCAGAACAAAATGCAGGTGGACCAAGACGACCAGAAAGTCCAAGGTGACAGCGAAAAAGAGACTACAGATAAGAAGGCTGAGGAAGAAATGGAGGTAATTCAATATTCCCGTTTTCTTTCCGGTTAATTCCTCCTGTTCTCTAATGGGTTCGTCGTGAAGCATTACACATGCGTTCCTAAGTCCTATATGGCACTGTTAATTTACGGGCCTGTATTAATACCACAGCTTAAAAAACCGCTTAGTTTGCTGTTCCAAATGGCTACAATTGCTGTTCTTTTGTTCTTTGCTGCAAAGTTTGGCATTTTCGGCTACTTGGGTAAACCATGTAGAAGTGCACTAAGGAGAACCTCACTCTTAATGCAGACCTCCAATGCGTGACGTTTATTTGTATTATACGATAAACTTTTTTTTTTTTTTTTTTTTGCATCTAGTATATTGTTGTACTAATTTAAATGTATGTGTTCTGCAGACTACTACAGAAGAAAGCAAACCGGAGAAGAAGCCTGACCAGCCTCCACAGGCCAAGAAACCCAAAGTGAAAACAAAGACTGTTGACCTTCCAATTGAGAACAGCCTGCAGTGGCAGCTAGCCAACGACATGCTCAATCTTTTTGTCGAGAACGAGGTAATGTAGCTTTGAGGCGTTAGTTTTGTATTATTTTTTAAAGTTTCACTTGACACACTTGGTTGAGCATTTGCACCAGTCTGTTTAATTGAGGCATAGGTCTTTTTCTCACTTCCAAGTGAGAAGGTCCAGATATAAAATAACTTCAATAGTTGAGAACACGCTTTTGAAATCCGAGAGTTTGGAAGAACACCTCTGATTTTGGTCAAATGAAACCTTTTGTATCCTTCACTCCGGAGAAAAATTCTATCGAAGTGTGTTGGTAAGCAAATGGCTACTGTAATTTCTTTTTAATAATTAAAAAAAAACCAAACCAATGTGATTTTTTTTTTTGTTTTTAGGGAAAGATGATCATGCAGGACAAGCTGGAGAAAGAGCGTAACGATGCCAAGAACTGTGTGGAGGAGTATGTGTATGAAATGCGTGACAAGCTGCACGGAGTCCTGGAGAAGTTTGTCAGTGAGGCTGTGAGTATCCTGAGGCGCACCACGGGCTCTTAAGGAGAAGGTACTGACAACCAGGCTGGACTAGGTCAAGTCCAGAGCGATTGATTGATATGACTGGGCCCGTGTTGGCTGTGTCTCTATGTGGCAAAGTCCTCATTCCCCTTCTGGTGCTCACCGTTAAGTTGTATAGCTTATCTAGATTTTATTTTACAGTATAAAGTACCGTGATTCTGTCATTGAAGAAGGGTGTTTGTGTACATTGCACCTAGACTGTCTTTCATCTCTTGTTTTTGTATTTTTTTGTAATCAAATCCAGGACAGAGACACTTTCTCATTGAAGCTTGAGGACACAGAAAACTGGTTGTATGAAGATGGAGAGGACCAACAAAAACAAGTATACATTGATAAACTAGCTGAACTGAAGGTACGTTTGGGTTAGTTTTCTCTCTTTGTTCGTATGCTATATGTAATGCATCCAGTGAGTGAACAGAGTTCCCTCCCTCCAGAAACTTGGCCAGCCTATCCAAGAGCGATACATGGAATCCGAGGAGAGACCCAAGGCATTTGATGAGCTTGGAAAACAAATCCAGCAATACATGAAAATAGTTGAAGCATACAAAACAAAGGTAACCGCACGGTGGTACTCTGGCGAAATGATGCGTTTTGTTAATGGAGGCGTCTGCTAACACTCCCCTGCTTGACGTTTCAGGAAGAGCAGTATGAGCACCTGGATGAAGCAGAGGTGGACAAGGTTGACAAGTTGGTGAATGAGGCCATGATCTGGATGAACAGCAAAATGAACCAGCAAAATAAACAGAGTCTTACCTTGGAACCTGTAGTCAAAGTCAAAGAGATCCAGTCCAAAACAAAGGTATGAGATGTATTGCATTTATCTAGCTTCAAAAGATTGTGGTGGGCCCACATTTTAAAGATAAATTAAAACGTAGTTCTTGTAGAAATGCCAGGAATTCCACTGCTCTGAACTTCAATGTCACTTTCATTAAATTATTTTAACGTGGGCAGTGGGAGTTTACTATAGAAATATTAGGTATCCTAAGCATTGAAAATGTGAATAAAAATCTGATCAAATAAAGGATTTAGCTTGGCAAAATTGCATGCCCTGTTAGATGTTATGTTAGGGTCATGGATGACCATTGGGGACAAGTTATTTTTTTTTATTTGGAAACATTTAGAAACTTACTTAAAATATGTATGACGTCTTGCGTTCAGTATCTGCAGTGCAGGCAAATAGTTTTAAGGACTATACTTGATTTTATATAGTCAGACAGGAAACACTGGAAAAAAGGGTTCCAGAGAATGAAGTCGCAGTATAGGATAGAAGATCTAGGTAAACACGTCATCATGGTTGGAGTATCGGTTATCCTTTTAGTTCATTTTAATTAAAATTCTTATGATGTGCACACCTGTATCTTAAGCGTTGTTTTCTAAGTAACTGTAAGTAAACGAGTCTTCGTTTTGTTTTAATGTCTAGCGAACAATGTTGTAGAGTTGGCATTTCCGATTTTAAACAATAAATGAAGCTATATTATGAAGCACGTCATTTAAAAAAAATAATAATAATAATCTATCATCAAACCTGAAAAAATAAATCCTACTCCCCGTGTGAACCCTCTTTCCCTGCCCCACACAGGAGCTGTTTTCCGCCTGTAACCCCGTCGTGACAAAGCCCAAGCCTAAAGTAGAGCCGCCCAAGGAGGACCAGGCAGCGGAACAAAACGGCCCGGTAAACGGACAGGAGGGAACGGAGGCCCAACCCGTCAGCCCTGAGCAGGGAATGGGAGAGACCACGGGCAAGCCTGCCACTAACTCTACAGACGGCAAGCTGCCCGATATGGACCTTGATTAGCTCCTGCTGGAAGTTCCTTTAGAAATTTCTTCCCCATGACCATTGTCTTGATGTTATTTAGGTACTGACCTTTACCATAAATACTTTCATTTTGCCTTCATGGCATGTATTTTTTTCTTCTTCTTCATTTAGTGTTATTTTTTTTCTTTCTTTCTTTTATTTAAATTGAAATTTAACATGTATCAGTTCAGGCTGTTTGACATTAGAATGTGAGTGCAGATTGCAAACTTAATCTGTGTCATTGGCACGTCTTGATTTATAAAGTTGTTTTAAACATCTTTGCCTTAGCTTATTGACCTCATTTACACTATTTGAGAATGTAATCCCGTGATGTAAAAAATTAAATACATGTTGGTTTTTTTGTTTTTTTTTGTTTTTTTAAAGTATGGTAAGGTGTTTGAGACTCTTTTCCTGGTTTTGGAAGATCTCCCAAAAAATTAAAATTTGGCATTTATTCAAGTTCTTTTCCCCTATAGAATTTTTCACTCTTGCGTTGTAAACTGTAATGGTTTCTTTGGTTTCTGTTCTGTGCATGGGGTCTCCCACTACAGTTTTGTGTTTAAGGCATAAAACAAAGTTTTGTTATTTAATTTTTTATTTAGAAATTACTATAAGCATATAGTAAACTTGAGTACTAAAAAAAATACTTTCATTACGTAGATTCAATCGAAGAGTATCTTTATTTTATATACTGTTTCCCCCCTTTTCCCAAAGACTCACCAACCAAGAAAAGCTCCTAACCGTGCAGTGGGATTAGTCACCCTCAAAAACTGAAATACTGATTTTAAAAGGCTGCTGAAGTCTAGTACTCATCACAATGAACATTCCAGCCACAAATTTCTCTTGTACGCAGGAGTAATTGTTTTGGTTTATTAAATTACGGCGTGGAGTCGGGATTAGTAAATTTAAGTCATGTTGAATAGGAGAATACATGTCCCAAACTATGGATACACGTGGCATTACAGTTCCAATATCACAAGCAGTCCTGTAAACGGACACCCATAAAATATCCCCTTGTTTTAACCTCACATTAATCGTCTAGCTGCTATAACAACACGCCACTCTTCCTTTAGAGGTGTCTAAACTTCCTATGTAAACATTATCATAGTTCTCTGTACTTGCGTGAACCGTATTTGCTCCCCACTTATCAATGATTCAAAATATTTATTTTTTAAGACATGAAAATAATACCAGTGTTCCTGATTGCTTGTGGGTCCTTAAAGCCAGAAGATACCAGATTGTCTCCAGCTGCGAGTGTAAACCGTGCTCATGTCTGTGGGTGGAAGCCCTCCTGGAATGGAGGCTGTGCTGCAGATGTCAGGGTATGAGTCCACTGAAGCCTCAGAGATGGTGGGCGAGGCCAGTGCCCTAAAGCAGCCTTTCCCAATCCTGGTCCTCGGGAACCCCTGTCCTGTATGTTTTCGATGTTTCCCTGCATTCAAATGAATGGATTGTTATCAGGCTTCTGCTGAGCTTCGTAGCAACGCATTCATTTGAATCAGGTGTGTTGGAGCCAGGAAAAATCGCAATCCTGAAGACCAGGATTGGGAAAGGCTGCCCTAAAACACCCTCACCTCAGATACTGGATGACTTGGGTGGTGGGAATTAGACCCCTGTTTCCGGTGTCAGCTACCTAAAAGTTTCCTTCCCATTAAGGGAAGTACAAAGTGAATATTATTGCTCGCCCCACAGGGATTACCTTCTCAAGACACCTTTCCCAGACCACTCGGAGCGACTTGGAGGTAAACTTTTGGTAACTAGGTAAAGTCCCCAGGTGACCAATACAATACACCAGGCCAGCCTTTTAAGGGAGAGTTTCATTCAAGTCTCTTTGCTGAGAGTAAGTAACACACGGCCAAAGGGGTCTCTTTAACCCACACTAGTAGGTTAGTCACCTGGACCTCAAACCTAAGAGCCAAATGTGATACCACCTTCCCAAAGGTGAGGCTCCTTGGGGCTCTTCTGGGATTCCTGACACTACGCCTGGCTCGAGAAGCTTGTCGGGAGCAGGCGGCGCCTTCCAGCCCGATGAGAAGCTTGGCTGCTTGCACTGGTACACCTCTGGAGCCACTGACGCATCAAAAGGCAACTTGAGCCAGCCCTTTCTGCCCCTACGGGGTCCAGAATATTATCATTGGACTTTTCTCCTCATTCAGTTGGCTAACGCAGCAGCCCCAAGTGCTGGCATGTTGAGCCAGACCAAACTGGCCTCTGATCAGCCCCTTACAATTTCAAACTCGAGTTTGCGAGCACAGTCACGGACCACACGTTCAGTTTCAGAGACACCCAGAGAAGGCATCCGCTCACCAGATATAGCTTTACTTTAGACCAGCTTGGCTCACTTGTTTTTTTTGACTCACGAGTCAAATGTTGTGCCCTGAATCGAGCTAACCCTAACCCGTAATTACCAGCCTGTGGTTCATAAGCTGTGGCTTTTCTCCCTTTGGGGAATTAGTCCTTGTAAAGGTTTGTCTCTGTTGCGTTGATATACGGTCAGCTGGCCTATTAAGTTTTTTTCCCGGCTCTGCTGACATACTCGAGTCACTGCCAATCACTCATCTAAGTGTCGCACCTTTCATTCATCGTATCATTCTGTATAACCAGATGCTCACGTGTAGTCCTCAAATTTGCTCTGAAGCTGTCCACTACTACTGTCCAGAGGTCTTCTTCTTGTTATGATTTTTCTTACTGCGGGTAAAACCTAAATTAGTTCAGGCCTGAAATCAAAACGTTTCTTGTCAAGGCTAAGAGGTAGTATCCTCTCTCTTTGCTGGGCTATAAATGTTCAACGTCCCTGTCATGCATTGAGAGTTCGAGTTTACTCCTGTGTCAAGCAACACACATTTTTCTTTCAAATTAACTGGTTTTAATACATACTAGCATATGTATGTATGTATGTAGCATAGCATTAATACTAGCATATGTATGTATGTATGTGACATAGCATTAATACTAGCATGTCCACGACAAAACTATTGCCCCAATCACGTTGAACTACATTGACTACGTCAGCTTCCCTTGTGGAAATTCCTTCTGAAGTAAAATGACAAATGAACGTGTAAAGCAGGTATAATCTATTAAGAAAGAATGTACTGCATGTTCAAATGATATATTGTAACATTTAAACATACATAAAGAAAACACAAGTCTGGTGAATTAATTTACACAATTTATTTGAACGTGACTACAAATATTTGCATGGAAGTTTGGAATGTATGTATGGAATGCATTATAATATTTAAGACATGTTCTTATAATCAAGCCCCATTTAAAAAAACAGTATATGGATAATTACAAATGTGTAGAACTGTAGAAACAAATATTGGTTCAAATAAATAAATTTTTAAAAACCATATTTACCTTTGAATGCTTTCTATTTAAGTGTGCTCGGATGAAACTTTAGTATGCAGACAAATGTATGCATTGTTGAGAACATATGTTGGGGTGTACAGATGTAATATAAAAATATTTGTTCTTCTTTGAATGTCTCCGTGGATGGAGGTGGGTTTGTATCCAAGTCAGAACCAAAAGATCTTCTCCATTTCCGAGTATGGGCTCGGAACATAGGACCAAGAACTAACACGGTACACAAATTAGACCAAAATCCAGGTGTAAACCTATTTTACCTGTTGCCGGAATGTTCCACATCGCGGCGACAAAATCACGATGTTCGGAGCATTGGCACTGGAGGAGAGGCGTTTCTGGAGAAGCCGCTGCCCCGTAAACTTTACCGGTTTGTGTTTTTGTAGTGTATTTTAGGCCTCATGATTACTTTTTAAGGTGTTTTACGGAGATCCAGCTTCCTGTTATATTAAGACACACTATGGCATAAACTATGTCATAAAGTACCCTATATGTTTGCCAGTCCTGTAGCAATTTAAAGAATGACGTTTACCTTTTGGCAATATTAATTTAAACGTTTAATCTACACCGAACATACCAATTTTTCAAAGCAACCTTTCAAACGTTTAAAAAAGACCGATGATTCTTTAAATGATTAAAGTAAGATTCATTGTTAAAGGTGATTAATTGTTTATCTTTTTTCCAGTTAAAAAAACGAAGCATATTTAATGCAGTTATTTTAATTGCTTGACATTAATGACTGCGTTATGAGCATATAAAATTAATCAATAATTGCACGGCCTTGCATTATCTATCTGAAACAAATTCAACTGCAGAGCAATATATATATTTAAAGTTTGAAGAAGAAAAAAAGCCGAAAGTCTACTAAGCCGATGCTTATTTGCGGCTATTGCAGAGCAGGAGAAAGTACATTGGAACGGTTTGCGGAAAAACTTTTTCGATGGTCGGCTGTATACTGTCCTCTAGTGGGTATCTATACTTTACATACTGTAGCGGTGTACTTTATCCCACCTCTGGGGTGTTCCTGTGCTTTCTTAATCGTCTTCCTGTTTTAAGTGTTGCTTCCCAAGGTAAGTGCTCCGTCTCGGTGAACGTATCCGTGGCTCATAAAAACGTTCATTTTTTTTTGCTTTTTAGCTTGCATGCCATTGTGTATATATGGGGGCTGTGGTTCTGTATATTTCGACGTGTTATTAGCAGTATTTCATAGAGGGGCCTACTTGTTATGTAAGTATTACGTTTTTACTACGTAGATAGCGTGGTATAATATAGACAACATTAAGATGGCTGGATTGCTCATTGTCACAGCAATCTGTGTCTAGCTGGACCGCTGGCTTTTCTGTTTCACTGTTAAATACAACCCGCCAGACACAGCCGTGTTGAATTAGCTAGCTAGCGATGAAATAGGAGGTAATTCCCTTACGCTAAATGCGCGTATGCGGCACTGAGACAGTACGTTTATTTATTTATATATATATATATGTATATATATTTTTTTTATTATACGCTTTGACGAGAATAGATCTCAAGCAATTACCTTTAGGCGTTTTTACGGCTATACAAAGTCTGTTCACGCGGGCATGACTTCCACGTTTGACCCGTATGAGTGCGTCTCACTTTTGTTGTTTAGGAATGTAAATGTCGGAGGACCTGGACGCACAGAAGGATGAGTTACTAGCCCTGACGAGCATCTACGATGAGGAGTTCCGCAGGGCCGAATCTGCGCAGGGTGGTGAAATTCAGCTCTGTTTGGAGCTGCCTAAGGATTTCAAGGTACATGTAAGAGGTACGTTGGATTTGAGTTATAAATTAATCTTATGTATTCGCATAGACGTACTGCTTTGGCCCTACAACAAAACAGGAATAAAAACGCATGTACAAAGACCAACACTGATATGTATCTTTGTATGCCACCAGGGGACAAGCACACAGAGTATGGTCTGTCGTTTCTACCTCCTTTGATATTAAACTTTGAACTGCCACCGGATTACCCTTCGACATCTTCGCCTACGTTTACCCTGAGCTCAAAGTGGCTCTCTAAAGGTCAGGTAGGTTTGAGCTCCAAGGTGCGGTTACTGATACAGTCTACAACCTACTGCTGTGGTTCCCGTGAGCCTTGCTGCTTGAGATAAATACTGCCACCGTGTTCTGGAAGCCCCCGTGAGGCTCAGCTGGATACTTGGTGTAGCGGAACCAAGAATGAAGTTTAAATTCATGGATTCAAATCTGAATTGTGTCTCTGCCAACTGTAACCAGGGGTCACTGGATTGTGTCTCTGCCAACTGTAACCAGGAGCCACAGCGATAGTTGGTAGAACATTACCCAGGTGGAAGTGAGGCTTAAGTCGGTTTAGGGTGTTTTTGTCTTCAGGAGAAAAGCGATTTGTCCTCCTGGGTGTCTGCCGGCAAGCTTTACGCACTTGAGTATAATGATGACTAGTGTCTTTGTTAGCATACAAAATGACCTAGTCTCTGGGATTGCGACTATAAATAAAGTAACGTATATAGAATTATACATTAAAGGCTCTTCGTTTTGTTGTTTCAGCTGTCATCTTTGTGCCGACGGCTAGATGAGTTGTGGCAGGAAAACTGTGGCAACGTGATCCTCTTCTTCTGGGTCCAGTTCCTTAAGGAGGACGTCCTTACTTACCTCTGCATCAAGTCACCGCTGGAGATAGTTAACACTGGCAAGGTCCTGCCCGAGCATCAGAGAAGGGAAGCTGATGTGAAGAGAGTGGGGGATGCGTCTTCAGAAAACCTCCAGAAGGAGACACCGGACCCACGGGCAATAGTGGAGGCGGACCCTCGCTCCAATGTCCTGCCTCAGCTCCTGGACTTCAATGAGGCCCAGCTGCAGAAGGTCTTCGACAGCCAGGTCTACTGCTGCGGCATCTGCTTCGCCGAAAAGCTAGGTGCCCACTGCCTATGCTTCAAGGAGTGCAACCACGTGTACTGCAAGGCCTGCATGAGCGAGTATTTCCGAATTCAGATCCGGGATGGCAACGTCCAGTGCCTTAACTGCCCCGAACCCAAGTGCACCTCCGTGGCCACGCCCTCCCAGGTACCTGTGTCCCATTCTTTACACAAACATTCGTGTGTGCAGACTGGTGTGTTTGTGTGTCAGTGATTTTTTATTATTAGGTTGCCTCGTAGGTCAAACATCTGGTTGGGGAGGAGCTGTTTGCCCGGTACGACCGCCTCCTGCTCCAGTCTAGCCTGGATCTCATGGCTGACGTGGTGTATTGCCCGCGGAAGATGTGTCAAACAGCCGTGATGGTGGAGCCTGACACGACGATGGGGATCTGCTCGTCCTGTCAGTATGCTTTCTGCACTCTCTGCAAAAAAGGCTATCACGGAGTTTCCACCTGTAAGGCTACTGCAGGTACAGACAATTGCGTCGGTCGACCAGCCAACCTATGAAACGGAGCCATTCTGTGCCCTAACCCTGCTCGCGCCGTCTGCTGCCGTCTCATCCATCGCCATCCCCTGTCTTCTGTTTGCCCGCCAGAGGAGCTGCGAGGGTTGCGGGATGAGTACTTGGCTGCCAGTCAGGACGGCAAGAAGTTTCTGGAGCAACGCTATGGGAAGAGGGTCATCCAAAAGGCAGTTGAGGAGTCCTTCAGCCAGGAATGGCTGGTTCAGAACTGCAAAGGCTGCCCTCGCTGTGGTACCAACATACAGGTCTGCAGCTCAGATATGGAGCAGTGTGAAGACCCGTCTGACCATGGGTTTTATTACTAAATTACTTTATTACAAAAATGATACTTTGGCACCCATGAGTCCTTATTATTACTTTATTGAAATCTGTGGCAGTTTTGGATCGTTGGTTAACAATGTTCTTTTTCTATCTAGAAAGTAGATGGCTGCAACAAGATGACCTGCACCTCCTGTAAGCAGTATTTCTGTTGGCTGTGTTTGGGTCAGCTTTCTCGGGTTAACCCATATGGCCACTTCAACAACTCTGCCTCAGCTTGCTACAACCAGTGAGTTACTATGTTTCCACACAGGATACAAAGTTTTTGACAGCTATTGTGAATGTGAAGTAACTGAACCGTCGTATTCTTGTAAATCGAAACGTTTAACGAAATTGGTTCTTCCAAGAAAGTATTCTCTTTTGGGCCCTCTGTTAAAGTAATATTTACCCTCTGGAATGCATGTGAGTGTTGTATTCAAAATCCCCACGTATATAACACCATAGATTAACTGTTGGAAATAATACGAAAATGTCTGAATTTTCAGTATTGATCAGTTCATACAAACACGTTGTATGGCGTCATTTCAGAGACCTGTTGCCTCAAAGCGTCTCTACTGTGTCACCAGGTTGTTCCAAGGAGTGGACATCGAAGAAGATGGTGCCTTCTGGAGTGATGATGATGATGACGAATAGGATGATCGCCCGTTGTCTGAGCTCCCGTTCGCTGCACTTTATTTAGCTGCACTGACAGGATCTGGTCAATGATCACGTTGTAATTTGTGATCTTGACTTGTATTTAAAAAAATAAATAATAATAATAATAATAATTTCAGCATTGTTTAACTAGTTATTCTGAGATATTATGAGATAATAAAATGGGGTGTAAGCCATGTCAATATTTGAATTTTTTCCAGTGGGAAACTCTTTCCTCTCCTCTTTCTTGAGGGCAGTTTGTCTTTGAAGTTACACTGTTAACCCTTTCTGCTCAGAGTTTATTTTTTATTTTATTTTTACTGTTCTTTGCTGTTTAAATAATGAACAGTTTTCTCCGCTCACTGATTTTTTTTGTTGTTGTCCAAAATTACCTAAAATTTTGATGTATTGCTAGTGGCAGTCTTGGTTAGGGAAACCCCTTTTTATGTAAAGAACTACTCCGTTTCAAACACACAAGTTGCAGTCATCCCACATGCTATTTTTCTGCTGGGTGTTATATTTATAACAAAGGATTTACTGTGAGATTTTACAGTGGTTCATGACACATGCAGTACCACAACCACTGTAATGGGTAAGATTATTTCCAGGAACAAACTTTAACAGGAAAGGCTGTTCTTGACTTTATTTTGTAGGTAATTTCCTCCAAAAAATGAAAACGATTGTAGAAATTCCCCAATGTATATGTTACTCCAAATAGAATTCAGTGGCAATTACTAAACTAATGGGCAAAAGCTCTGAGATAAACATGCATGTTTACAACGTGGCAAAACTGATGTATGCTGGGTAAATTATTGAATATAGACTGGGGCCTATATAATAATTTTTTTTTAAATTTGAAAACCATGGTGCGAGCCTCAAAAAAATAAAAAAGGTATGAACAGATAAATAGTCCACTTAGTATTTTGTAAAAATCAGAAGAAAGGCCTGTAATTGGCTGAGAGAGGTTAGAAAGGACAGATGATGGTATAGAAATAACTGTTCAGCAGATTAATACTAATTCAGCAGAGTAATAAGGATTGACCATCAACAAGGCATGTTGAACCTTTGATAACCAGTCACACTTTTTGGTGAGCAGTTGCAAGTTTCAGATAATGCACAATATCTGTGAACTTTTTAGGATGGTTCAGTAGCAGGCAGTGGTAAAACGGAGACGTCAGAGGATGGAGGCGTGAAGCTTAGACTGACACCAAACAGAACACAAAGGAACTCGGAGATCTTACCAGTCCTCGGTGGTATTCGCTGGTTGTAAATGGAAGCAGGGTGATCTTTTTGTCACCCTTAAAATTGATACATATATAAGGTAACTTCATTCATGTGAAACACATCATTGTATCTATTGTTTTCATAATTCAAAGTGACTGCATGTGTGTGTTTGTGTGTGTTGTTTTAAATTAACTGGCAAAGAGTAGAGTCATTTTAAGCAGTTGGTGATGGAAAAGGCATCGATAACTGGCTGCATTACACTGTACAGTTTGTCCAATACTGAAAGTAAACCAGCATTGTTGGTATTGGTATTTGTGAATAATAAAACTTTGTGGTAAGATGACAGCATTTTTTATTTTGTCACATACCGTATACGCATGGACACTAAACTGACTGCAACGCATTTGATTAATTAAAGTGCAGGAGACGTCCTATGAAGGAAATAGGGTAGAATTGAAAGAAATCAGCTTTGAAGTTTTCCTGGGGGAGGAACCATACACTCAAGTTTGGATTCGGTCCACCCACTTTTAGACATTTAGCCAGCAATGCATCGGTGCGCAAATAGTTGATCACTGTACCATGGACTTGATGGTCATGATTTCATTGGAGAAAAACATACAAATTACAACAGTGTTGTCAGGGCCCCCTGGTGGCCGGAGGCTCCTGGTCATTTGCCCTGTTTGCCAGTTCAGTAATCTCTATTTTTAGCCCTTAGGACGTGGCTATGTCCATTGTGTAATCTTTTTAAAGAATACAACTCAAATTCTGCATATTTGTATATGGATAATTACAGTTGCTATTCTAGGACTGTAAATTAAGTCAACTCCGATTTGAATTGTGTATATGGGAATTTTCCTAATTATGTCCATTTTTCACCATTAGGTTTTATTATTTACTTTACTAACCGGGTGAATGCATAAATGATCCTCTACCGCGCTTCTGCTTTGGCCTTTGTTACGGCAAGTGTTTTGGTGTTCTCCGTGCTTATATTCTCGTATCGTTCATACAATTAATCATCTCTGTGCAGTCGCAGAAAAGCCCGTTGCTAGTCCAAGTCCGATGATCATTTCACTTATCGGAGATTGTGCCTCGTCTTCAGTGGTGAAGGGACTCTATCCTGGTGGTCGTTGCAATGTTTTTTTTTTTCTTTCTTTTTTTAAATGTAATACGATTTAAACCCGTTGATAAACCGTTGAGTTAAAATCCATTTAAATATTATCAAGGCACTAAAACCCAGTGCCAATAACCTGGAGCCAATAAGACCGATACAGTAATCATTTTTATAATATTCATCCAATTATATTTAGCTGCTTAACAATGGAGCACTGAATTAGTCTACATTTGAGCTTTATTTAATTGATTTATAATTATCTGTAGTCTATGAATTGTAAACAAACTTTATAATAATGCAAACATTAACCTAACATTAATAAGCCGTTGAATATAATAAACGTATAATACCTGTACAAAGACAGCATAAGCATAACATGCACTTCAGCAAAGAGGTCGTGCCAAAATCTATGAAAGGCTAGGCATATAAATGTATAGGAATACTTGCGAGATTAAGTTATATGTTTTTAAATTTATGATTATAAATTTAGAATAAATTATGTATTTATTATTTTGTCTGTTCGGTACACTACACAACAGCAGCCATAACAAGGAAACAGTTCAAAATTTGACAATCATGTAATCGAAAGGATTTGAAAGCGTTGATCTCCAACAGATTCATCATAGAAAATATAGGAAAACTAGATAGAAACCTGGAGAAAATCTGAAAATTAGAATTCAATTCACATTTAATAAGTTTACATTTAATAAAATAGAATAATATTGATACATTTTATGTTAATGTTATGAAAGTATCGGTTATGGACAGATTTATTAATATCAAACGCTTTAAACTGGTTAGCTAGCTTTCTAGCTTTATATATAAAACATATAACATATAAATATATAACATGTAGCTTTTACATATAAAACAGAATCTGCTTTCTATCTGTGATAATGCGCAAATAAGGAGACGGGCCTGAAACCGAAAGGTAGCTCACCCCAGCTGCTGTACCCCTGAACAAGGTGCTTAACCTGAATTGCGTCATTTTAAAAAATCCAGCTGTTTGAGCAGATGAGTGTAGAAATTGCAAGCTGTGTATGTCGCTTTGGATAAAAGCATCTGCTAAGCAATTAAATTGTAAATAATACCATATTGATCTCACACAAACACCATCAATTAAATGGATAAACAAAACCTACTAGTTGTTTAGATCGTCTTCCCATACACAACACATCTATTGCTCTATTGTAGTTATAGTAGTTAGTTTTACTTATTAGTAAAATAATACTAAATATAAGTATATATTTTTATACTAATTTGCCTCTTTTTTTGTGTGTTGCCAAATCTTAAGTCTAACTACCTACTAGCTACTATTTACAATGAATTCACTTTCACATATGTTGGCCTACCTGTTATTCAGACATTGTTGCCAAAAAGGAGAAAATTCTTAAGGGTAAATTAAATTCATAAGATAAATTATATTGTCAAAGAGCTGTAGTGCGCGCGTTCGTGTTGTACAAGTCACAACTCACTATGTTATGGTAATTTTGTACTTGTCCACAAAGTTATACGTTAGCGATTGATATATTTATTGATACTTGCTAGATGTATCATATATTTTGTAAATTTTGATAAATTATTTTGCGTTTTCTCGATTCGACGACGTTTTCAGCTTCAGTAACCCTAACGTAAGTGGTAGACAACTACAGGTGTTTCCAGTGTGGTCCAAAGCCTCAATGACGTGGGAGGAGTTAGAATACAGTTCAATAGCGAATGAAATGTACCCACAGACGATGCGGTCCAGTCCGTATTTTCCTGTCCAAATTAAATATATGTAAATGTAGAAATTTGAAATTTAAACATGAATTGATATTTCCATATATAATAATAATAGTAATATAATTTTGACGTGATAACCAGTAATACATATTGGCTGGGACTAAATCAAAACTTTGACATCCCACTAGTCGCATTTAATGAAATTGTATTTAATAGCGTTTCTTGTTTTTTTGTAAATTTATTATTTCTTAATAATAATGTTTTAAAAATGGCATATTCTTTGTGAAAATGTTTGAATTAACTGTGTAAGAGAAATATTAAAATATTTGAGGAATTCGTTGTTCCATTTCTTAATGACATGTGGGCAATTTGTTAAGAAAAAATCCCCCACGTTTACAGTTTATTCATAAAAGACAGCATTCACTATAGGATATATGCCACTGGCTCTCTAAAGATTTCAGTATTCCAGAATAATTTTAAGGGAAATCTGAATATGACAGATATATAATCGTTTTTCAATAGTAACAAAACCACTTACTTTTTTTTCTTTTTTCTTGTCTGTTTAAATTGCCTTTACCAAGCCCTCTCCACACTTGCTGTAGCAGGTTCAGGGTTGGGGAGGGGGAACACAGAGAGGGAAAAGAACAATACAGTACTAAAGAAACAAAGACAGAGTTCATGTTGTAGCAGGAGATTTAAAAAGAACTACACAGAGTGTAATCCCCTTGCCTAGAGTTGCTGACACTGGATAACTCTTTAAAATGGCCCGGCCTGTGTATTACCAAGCGAGTGAAGATATATGTTTTTGACAGCCTTGTTTTTGCATTAAAGACATCCAGGACTACACTGAAACAGTGCCACAAATTCACAGAAAAACCTACCAAACAAATCAACGACTCAAAGCAGGCAAAACCAAAGGTTAGTGTTTGAGAGTTTGGCCTATTATTTGTTATTACTGAGACAAACAAGCCCATTTAATTATAAGAATTGTCTCTAAAATATGTATCCTAATTATTACTCTTGTGTATTTAGTTCAGTATGGGCTTGTGGAATGT
The DNA here is from genome assembly GCA_025775045.1 of Hiodon tergisus. Lineage (NCBI taxonomy): Eukaryota > Metazoa > Chordata > Actinopteri > Hiodontiformes > Hiodontidae > Hiodon > Hiodon tergisus. Next base: position 36,530 of record JAOVYW010002754.1, read on the forward strand.
TTTTTTTTTTTTCTGTATGGGATGGATACTACATGAGGCTATTCTGACACGTGTTATATTGTGTTCAGTGTTTAGAGCACGGCACCACAATTAGTAGACAAGACAGTTTAAGTAGAGATCGAGATGTAATTTCAAAGTCACCCCACTAACCACCATGCAGAAGAAGTTGCTTTCCAGAGTTTTCTTCATGCGTCAACAGAACCTGAATTTAATGTATTGTTTAAAAAAAAGTGCTTTTATAAGATTGATTTCATTTAGGATGCTAGAGGAAACCTACCTATAAGATGCAATGATGCAATGGTGGACAGGTACAGTAGAATATGAATCTATGGCACGTTGTTTCTTCACAGCTGAGGAATTGGACATTACTAGCAATAACCAGAATCTGTTGCCTTAATAAGGATACAGGAAGACGCCATGAATGAAACTGACAGTGAGTTATCAACAATTATGCAGGAACTATGGGACAACGATGTCAATCGACTGAAACCGGGTAAAGACTACACAATCTCTCTACAGGTACACAATACTACACAATACTTATGCTGGGACACGGGAGGAGGCATCAGATATTTTAGGTTTATACAATGTAAACAAAAAACGTTTTTTAAGCAGAGAAGTTGCTAGACATAAACAGTGTTTATGTCCTAACAAAAATGACCTGTGACAAATATGAGGAACATCGTTTCTCTGATAGTCTCTTAGTTCAGCTGTCATTGTCAGGAATCTTATGGTTTTCCCTTTAGATCTCAGTTTTCATTTGATTTACACTTGGATTTACACCTTCTTTTCCATGTGGTATTGAAGGAGAAATGCACACCTCTCTTCTGGTAATTACAAAAAATGAAAGTCACTTTTATTTGAAGTAGTTACTCTAGGACTAGTTTACTGGTTGTTGTCCAAACTTTACAATGTAACTGTACCTTCCTTCACTGATTCTATTTGGGACTTTGTAGGGAAGAGCAACTGACAACATTGCAATGTAACGGTACCTTCCTTCACTGATTCTATTTGGGTCTTAGTAGGGAAGAGCAACTGGCAACTTTACAATGTAACTGTACCTTCCATTATTGATTCTAATTGGGTCTTTGTAGGGAAGAGCAACTGACAACACTGCAATGTAACGGTACCTTCCTTCACTGATTCTGTTTGGGTCTTTGTAGGGAAGAGCAACTGACAACATTGCAATGTAACTGTACCTTCCTTCACTGATTCTGTTTGGGTCTTTGTAGGGAAGAGCAACTGACAATATTCCCACCAATGATGACACCGACAGGGCTTCTGGTCCGTTGTTCACATTTGTGGATGAAAACATTTTCAAAAAAGAGACCTTCTTAGGTAAAAGTTGTCTAGGTTTAGCTGATGTTTCTGCTCTACAGTTTTATGTTCTCCTTTCACCATGCAATGGACAAAACAAAGGCTTTTTTTCCAGCCTTCATTTCGCTCCTTGATAACTATGAAAGTGACACCGGGGAACCTGAGGTCGTGACCCCAGAAGAAGAAGCTGAAAACCACAAGTTTCTAGATTCCATTATAGAAATGCCAACAATGAAGGTAACAGTTTAGTAATTACACAAAAATTTGTACATTTGTTACAAGATTTTTTGTGTGTTAATCCATCATAAATGAAATTAGATGATATTATATGTATTTTCTTATAGATTGCCCACAAATACCTTGTAGAGAAAAAACTTTCACCAAAAGACACTACGGAATTTAAAATGCAACTGTATCGCATTTGGTTTGAGCTGTATGCCAGGAGAGGTTCCAGCAGGTGGGTGAATTAATTTGTTGATAGTTGTCTGGCTTTGGGGTTGGGGGAAAGGAATCAGAGTCATTATGCAAGATTTAGAAGTCATGTATGCTTTCAGTGAGTCTATGGTTTTTGTCTCATAGAAACTAGAAACAGGTGCAAAAAGACAATAACGTCCTTGGGTGGAGTAGACCTTTTCTTAGGTCTTTTTTTAAAGAATCTATAAGTAAAATAAATAAAGAACTTAAATAAACTCTTCAATGTTTGGCAAATAAGTGTAATGCATGGTTTGCATGGATTTCCTTCCACTGTCCAAAGATGTGTTAGTTTGCTGGATTGTCTGCTAACTGCTAAATTGTCCTTGAGTGACTGGTGTCCTATTATGGGTGTACCCTGCCACATGCCAAGTTAGGCTAGGGTGCCCCAAGAACCTGAATTGGGTAAACGGTTTCAGAAAATATAAAAAATGGACGGTCATAGTTATAACAATCTTGACCTAATCATCACCTTCTTGAATCTCAATTAGCTGCTACTCTAGTTCTAAACAGAAAGCATAAACCTTCCACTGATATTTACTTTCATTATCACCCGTTGATAATATATTAAGAATGGAGGATGTTTCCAACCTCTCTCCTTAAAAGTTGCCATGATGTCGTTTAATTTACATTCATGCTCTCCATCCTCGTTTACCAGACCAGACTCATCTGGGTTTGAACACGTGTTTGTTGGAGAGACAAGAGGAAGACGCATGGTCATTGGCTTTCACAACTGGATCCAGCTTTACCTGCAAGAGAAGCTTGGACACATTGACTACAGGGGCTATAGTATGGATGCAAAATCTCCCAAAGTAAGGATACATGGACAAAGGCTGAAACCAGACCAATGGATTATTTTAGAGTTTTCTTAGCTTAAAACTTATGTAATGCAATGTAAAAATCAGTAGTGGCTTAACTATTTTATTATGTTAACAGGTAAAATTCTTGACTGTGTCTGAAACTAGAAGTCTCAGCATCACCTACATCTAGCACCATGCACATTTTACCAGTAAGATTTCTGTGAACATCCTTAACATTATTCCTTTTCCCTTTTCAAACAGCCTGATGAGGGGAAACACATCCTGGCCTTGCAGTTTAGCTGGAAGAACGGCATTAAACCCAAAGGCAGCATCTTCATCGGAGTCAGCCCTGAATTTGAGTTTGCCATTTACACTCTATGTTTTTTGACCTCACCCAATGAGCGTGTTAAAGTGTCCTTTAGCCTCTACGACGTGGAGATAGTCTGCCACCATCATAACCAGAAGCACATAGGCACTACCTATCCTGTTTTAGTGAAATACCGTACCAACTAACAAGATGTGGGCGTCAAAATTCACTCAAAGCATTTTATTGAGAGAATTGCTGTTTTATTTTCAATAAAACCACAAGTCAAACTGTGTCAACATTCCAATTTTATTTTTGAACACTTTTAAGACATTTCATATTAACACTATTCCTGCTCTAATACAGAAAAGAAACAGTTACAGTAACGCTGTTTGCATTCTTGTCGTTGATAATTTGAAAGTCAGATAATTAGTTAAAAGTGCAAAGTAAGAGCAGAGGGAATTTAAAAAGGTATATTAGCCCGGTTGCTTCCTGGTTTTGACTCACCACGAAAAAGCCTCATCTCGTGAATAAAATAAACCTGGGGTGGACTGACTTTCAGTTTGGCCGGTGGGGGCAGTACTGTTCAGTTTCCTTTTGATCATTGAAATCCAACACCATTGGAAGGAAAGAGAGGGGTAGCAGAATTGTAACTTCTCAAAGGAAGAGTTTAAACTGGTTTTTAATTAGTTTGGATATAACTGGAAATATAGAATTTATTGTTCTGTTTACAGAATATTTCGGCCTATTTCAGAATGGCTGAACAATGCAGCAGATATCAGCAGGTAAGCGGAATTTCTGTTGCATTGGTTGCCGACGATTGGTGTTATCCGTCTTCCCATTTGTCAGTAAGAGCCACTGTGTGTAGGAAAACACGGTGATGACCTGGGATGCGTAGGCCTTATTATTTGTGATTGTAGTACCGATGTGTCTGAATAAAACAAAATAAAAATCATGCAAACATGCATGAATTAATTTAATATACAAACTGTACAATGTAGTGTCAGAAGACACATCTTGTTTTTTTTTGTCGACAATAGTAATTTTTTCAAAATTCAAAATATTTATGGCTAGTTATTTAATATAAAGTACAGTAATAATCCTCTCAGTCTATTTGTTATATGTAGCTCTTTTAAAAATCAAGTCAGCGTTTAAGTATGCTGTTGAAATTTACAGATGTTATATTATCTGTAAACGGGCCTTCGGTTTCGTAAACACCAGAAGTGTTTTGAAGCTAACTATTAGCTGCCGCACGTTATAAGTAGCATATTCCCTTAGATATGTAGAATAGATTAGAGACACGACAAGCTACTTAATGAATTGTATATATTTAAACAATATTTCAAAAAAATTCAAAATAGCAGTACCTTAATATATAAATACATTGAAATATGTGTGTATTAGACGAATGTTAACCTGTATATGGAGCTAGCAGGCTAAGCAAGACCTTTCGTTTAATACTTAATATTTGATACGTCGCGTTTGTAGAAATAAACGCCCCTGCGTTTCAAAGGTAACGTTTTGAAACTTAAATGTCGGTTTTGAGTAAGTGTTTGTTATTAACATTGTTGGCAAAGTATTTTCCGTGGTTGTATCGAGAACTTGCTTAGACAAGAAGTCATTTTCGCGTGCACGCGCACGGGTTTGCCTTTTTAAAATTTATTTCGGCGTTTATGACATGGCGACGTTAATAGTATCTCCAGCTTTCCAATAAATTAATGTAATTTAACTCCACTACCAACTTTAACTGCTAATGTTTAAGTAGATTGTAATAGCCGCAGACCTCACTGTGGAAGATTCTTGCATTATAACAAAACCATTTTTTCTTTTTACCCTTTTCAGGTAATGCTCATCTCAAGTTAAAACAACAGGTTGAAAGCAAGCAGCAGTTTTAATGAACATAACGTTTGTTTGGCTACTCTCCGTATACCTCGTTTCTGTCTGCCCTGTAGCACATCCATCAGCTTTGGCCAGTTAGCTTTAACATTCGCTTAAAGTGTATTAAATATTGCCACCAGAAGCTTTGAGCTTTTGAGCCCTTAATTAATTCAGTCTAGCGGTTGTATTGCACAACAGAGGTTCATATGTGACAGAATTGGCACACCTGCCCCCAATACCTTTTAACAGAAGTGCCCCAAAATAATTGTGTGTGTAAACGTTTTTAAAATCTGCACTTCAGACAGGAAATTTTGCAAATCAAAATCTACACACAGGCTAAAGGGAACTTGGATGTGTTTAAAAATCAAAATGTGCATGAATTATTTGAATATAAAAACTGTATAACGCAGTGTTAGAAGACACTTTTAAAGTGTTTTTGTCAGGTCACCAGGGTTAGAAAGGGCTTCAGGAAAGACTGAGACTGATACATACATTATATCTTACCCTATAAACTTTACACCCTAATCACCATAAATAATTTTACTCTAGGGCACAGTTCTGTAATTAAGTGATTAAGTAAATCCCACATTTCCACTGCAGGGCGGCACTGAGCCGTGAGTTTCGCGGTTATTGATTTATTTCCGTTGGCCCGTGGTCCCTTCAGTTCCAGGTTTCCAAGACGGCCGACTCTCTTTCGGGGACCGAGCGGTAACTAGGGTGGTGGGTGGGATTACAAATGCCTTTACTCAGTGACTGGTCTTAACAGAAGGTACATTTTAAAGTTCAAAAACATTGCCTCAAAGTCGTGGAATTATCAAGGTAAACTCAGCCCGGCAATGTCGGTTCCTGGTAGGAGTTGAGGCATTCGTGTGTTCACGTTTGTGGTCGAAAAGGAGGCCTAAGTGGCCAAATTAATTTGAAGTATAGAAGAATAACATTACGCATGACAGGATGTCAGGATTCTTACAGGTGTGTATTCTGCATTTGCATTTAAAATTTATATTGGCCTAATCACTTGCAGTAGCCCATTAGAAATTTTTGGAAAAATCTGCACTACAATACTTGTCACGTTTGCTAAATGCGGTCATAACGTTCAGAAACATATACATGGATTGACATTGAGATGCGACATTAGAAATGAATTGAAAAACAATTCTAAATTCAATCGCTTTATATTGCGGCTTATGTCAAATACTACTGTTTAAATTATAACTGAAAATGATTAGTAGATAAATTAGTATAGAATCAACTTGATTCTGTTTCAGTCATTTCTGCTGGGTGGATACGGGAACTAAATGTCTATTTTCGCAGTAGTATTTGATTGTTGTGCCAACCTCTGCATCCGGAGCTTCATAGAAATGACAGACGGTTTAGGTCTGCACCCTGCCGTAATTAAAGTTGACGGTGGCTCCGGAGGCTCGAACCCTTTCTCATAGCCCAAAGTACGGCCTGCACTATTACAATGGAGGACGCGTGAGACAGCTGCAGAGCTTTTACTGCCGGTTCACTTTAGATTTCCTTCAGGACCGCGTCTCCGTGAAGTTGGGGTTAGCTCTGAGTGATAGCTTAGTTGGTATCCCCTGTAAAATCCACACTAATGGCACATTTGTGTGGAGAATCCCCAGGGCCTGCACTGCGTCCACACAAGGAGATTGGCGGACGCATTGCGACGTGGGGCACTTAACGATACAAAACCATATTGATGACAGGTTGTTAATTATGTTAATAAATTAGGTGTCACCAATGGCCCTCCTTGGCACCAATAGCCATTCTTGTATGCACTTGTTTTAACACTTGGCCTGGCTATACTGCAGTGCATCATTTGTATGAACCTTAGGCAAAGATAAACTCAACCACTTATCATCACTACCTTGAGGTAAGGTGAATTGGGTCATTTCTGAGAATTTACGTCTGAGGTGAAATTCAGTCTCGTGGGTTCTATAGACAAGTTGCTAAAGTAGCGTTCCCCCTTGCAGAGGGCCCGATAACATTAGCTGCTGCTAAAATTCAACACCGGTCTGTTCGTATATAAAGAAAGGTTGTCCGAATTTCACCCGTCCAACCGCATATTTTAATTGTCCCAGACAAAGCGGGGCACCGTTAACTTCGAGGTCTACTTTTGACTTTACGTTGACGGGTGCCCTGCACATTTTTAATGATCATCTTCCTCGCTCTTTGTGTCATGCCTAGCTAATGGCGCTCGCATCTCGTGAGAATGGGTCGGAACTGGGTTAGTTTTAATCGTCGTTGCAGAATGTTTATCCGCCTTCAACTTGTTTTAGCTGCATCGGTGTTCTAAACTGAAGTGCTATTAGCCCGAATTGATATTACTGTAATAGGTTTTTAGGCCAAGAATGAATCGCACTTGTTTTAAAGACCGTGTGTTGGAACGTTTAGATCTTGCGAAGTGACAAATAAATGAATGCTTGGATGCCAACTCTATTTGCCATAATTAGTCAGTTCTAAGTTTAAAACTGGACCGTGAGAAGCAGTTCATACGTTTCCACCGTTCCATGGACGTGTCATTTTATCTTTGTCTTGATCTGTCAGTTGTTCCATTTATTTCTAGCATACATGCTATCTGTCATTTGTTCCATTTATTTCTAGTATACATGCTGTTCTGCCACTCCTTTGTGTATCCACTCACGGGGACTGCCTCTGCCCTGCGGTTGCCTTGCCCTTGTAAATGGGCCTTTTCTGGGAAGCTACATCCTCTGGCCTTGGTATCGGTCTGGATGGCAGGAAGCTTAACGGAGAGAAACGTTAATATTGATTCAGCCCTCTGCCGATCCTGTGGGATTTCAATAGGCTCCTCCTACCGTTTCCATGGCGGCTCTCTGTAATCTGTCTTTCTGCAACATATTTGCCGTTTTCAGTGGGCCATTTTATCTGATTAAAAAAGCCACAAATTTGAATAAGAGAAGTGAGTCATTTATAATGCTTGGCCATGCAGTTTAGAAATCCTATGGGCACCCTTTCCTTCCCCTACCCTGCAACTGTTCATTCTATGACCCTGCACCTTATATCCAGCTTTCTACCAGTTTAAAATAATCCTCCCCCTTTTCCCTTCTCCTCTTACCCTTTCTTTCTTCCTCTAAACATTTAGAAATGGCCTGATCGTTTGGCACTCTTATATAGGCTGTACAACATTAGTCCATGGCATTGGAATTAAGGCACAGTGAGGGTCACGAGGGGCGGTGTGAAGGCACAGTGAGGGTCACGCGTGGCGTTTCAGCGAGGGCGGTGTGAAGGCACAGTGAGGGTCACGAGGGCGGCTAAAGCGCGGCGTTTCAGCGAGGGCGGTGTGAAGGCACAGTGAGGG
>JAOVYW010002756.1:2151-12539 GCA_025775045.1 Hiodon tergisus
AAAAGTCAAGTATTGTATACAAAACCCCATTAAAATACTGTGCATTAAAAACAGTGCTGCACAATTAACTTTGAGATAGTTCTTTTTGCCATGACCGTGGGATTCAAGTGTTGTAAATTTAAATAAAATAATGAAACATAAAAACATGAACACAACACTTTTTAATAACACAAAATCATTTGTGTAAAGGTACGCTACTTGTGAAAAAAAATTGTAGATAGGCTAGACATATTTTTGGAGGGGGTGGGGGTGGTTCTGTTGTTTTGTGTCTTTCGTGGTGTATGTCTGTTGAAGATTTCTTCTTGTGTTTGTGCTTGGATGTGTGTATGTTTGCATTTATATTATCACCTTGGAGAAAGGCGTCTGCCAATCAAAACCATAATAATAATGATGACTCTGGAGACGAGGATTTGTAATGAAATTTAAACTTTTATTGTACGCAAGGACACACGCATGACAGCACAAGACAATACAAGATCACACTACTTAAATGACTTAAATTCTAAGTCTTGCGGAACAACGTCACGAGTCACTGCTAAATACTAGGTGGCTGCAATTCGCTGATATTTTTATTCAAATTGTTTACCAAATACTACCTCCCAAATCTGATATAAATGAAATACTATATAAAATATTGCTTCATAAAATATTACGAAAATTTCATAAGGCACCAGTCTGTTCTATTCAAATTCTCTACTCCATTTCTGCTGGTTTGCAGAAATAACTTTTTTTGTCACTGCTCTTTAGCTTTCTGTTAAAAAATAAATAAATAAAAATAAATTCTGTTTAAGTTTTGCAAACTGTGGCTGGGACCAAATAAGAATTTTGACAAGCCGCTAATCAGATTTATTAGCTTTTTTATTTTCATGACTGCAAGAAATGAAACCGTTACACCTGTTTTCAATTTTCTTCTGCTGTATAACTTGCTTTGCCCTTCCCCAGGTCTTGCATTCAATTTCTATGATCTATTTACAACTAAATCTAATGAAACATTAGTCTTAATTTTGTTCAGAAAAACTCAAATGAGCAATCAGAGCTGTGTCACTGATATTCCTGATTAGTCTCTGGCTGGAGCTAATTGTCTATCTCCTGTACAGCCTGCTTGTTTTAATAAGCTTACGGTGTCCTCTTGGTTGACTGACCTTGATCAGTGCGACATAGGCATTGTTGACTTAGCTCCTAGAATGCATTTTTCTCAATAAATGATTAAATAGGACTGGTAAGTAGACTCATTTACTAAATAATTTATTTTAAAAAAACGTTTGTATTAAGACATGTTTTTCTCCAGCTCTTATCTGTAATTTTTATTTGGACCATTCTTCAGTAATAAGAGTTTATTTACCTTTCAAGGCATAAGTTCCCAAGTTAATATGGGACTACTCTACACATTTAATTTTGAGCCTTCACAGTCTCAAAAATACCAGCATGCAAAGAAAAATATTGGCAGCAGTCAAGTTTCAACCACGTTTCAACCAGTGAATCTGCAATATTATAGAGTTTTTAGACACACTTTCCTTTATTATTAAAAAAAAAAATAGAATGCTCTGAGTCAATTGTATTACAGTTCTTTCTCTATGTCTTGAGTTCTGCACAGGACTAGAGTTCACTGCTGCCTGGCACAATAAGTGAAAAGCACCATACGAGAGCAGACATCTGCCCGATCTCATCTTTTCCTCCGGAGGCTATGAATACTCAAATATCTTGAAAACCTTGGCGGTACATAGACCTCCTCAGGCAAACCTTAGACAACCCTGCCACCTTTATACAGAGTTTAAAAAACCAAAAAACTGCAGAATTTCTCTTTTTTTCTGTGGCATTGCTTCCAAGCAGTAAGAAAATAATTCACCTCTCAAACCAATTTATAAAATATTTTTCACTAGAAGCTGGAAATGAAATCTTACTAACAGAAAATCAACATTTACAAACTGAATGGAATTGAGCATACAAAAATTGCAAAAGGAAAAAAAAACATAAAACTAAATACAACACATTTTTCCTCAATGCACAATCCAAACCGATAAGCTCTTTCTGTCATTGTGACATATCCATTATGACTGGATGATTCAATTAATCCCCTGCATCTCACAGTAAGACCTGGGTTTCTTCTGACTAGTTGACTGCAATACTGGGCTTCTGTAACTTACTTTCGAGACCAAGGTTGTATGTTCACAATATTTCCTCTAATGAAATGATGCCAAGGTCTCAGAAAAGACAAGAATCTAAAAACACACATATCGTTTAAAATTAAAAGATCGCCGAAGTACAAAACGAATGTTGCTTTTAAGTGTCTTGAGTTTACATAATTCCCTACCCTTGCCTCACCACTTCCGGGAAGTATTTGAAACAAGTTAAAGAAATAGAACAGGAGATGAACAGATTGTCAGAGAACCACCAGCATGGAAGCAGACGTACAATAAACGACACTATATTTTCAGAAGTACAAAACCATTGCATGCATTTGGCAGCGTGATTTCAGTGAGCACAATGCACAAATTGCAAGTTAGACAGGAAAACGGTGAAATAAATGTTGTTCATCAGGAAAACGCAAGTATCATTAAGATGATTATGTGTACTGTTTAAAGTTGATTTGAAATACCTTATGCCCACACATGATTCAGAGCCGTTTTCATCCACATGTTGGAACATCAAACAATTGGCTTTATGTCAGTCACTCTAAATGTTGTGACATCAGACTTTGAAAACATAGAACAGTGAAACCAGAAGAAAAGTGACACAGAAAACACCTTTCCATGCTCAAATCAGACACATTTCACAAGCTTTTCTGGTCCTGGGAATGCGCAGCCCTCTAATTAAAAACTGGTTAAAATTTCCAAAGCAGGGCAATGGAGAATGAGGCATCCATTCCATTCATGGTTCCGGTAAAACATGAGCAGATCTCTAAACAGCTAAGCTGTCTAAAGCAGAAATATTAATGTCAGATGTACACAGCGTTAGCAGGGTAGCAAGATCTGTCACAGGTGACAGCTGCAGCGGGTCATGTGATGAGGCATCCCAAAGAGAGGCGTGACGCCTCATATGTGCCACTCAGCAGTAGCTCTTGGTGTTGGCCGATGACGAAGACCATGTTTGTGGACGTGGTCCAGCGCAGTCTGCTCCATCCTCATGCTCCGCCCTCCCAAGGCCCCAGAGTATGCTGGTTCAGACACATGGAGGCCACACACAGCAGGGAAACTCTCCCACCTAAAAGGAAGCAATGTTGCCCCAGCACCAGATGTCCTGATGCTGGCATCAGAGAGCTGCAGACGGTTAGCCTCACAACACTGTTCCTAAAGATCCATACTCGGTAAATTGGCCTTTCCTGTCAGCCAGCCTAGTGGCATTAACCTGCTTTCTACATTGATCTGCAACGCTTGATCCCCCGATCAACTCTTATGCTAAGCAGAGGAGGATTTCCCAGATTTGCAACAGAGGAGGATTTCATAGATCTGCGGCAGTGCATCAATGGCAATTCAGCATTCCTGACAGGACTGTCGATGGAAATGTGTATGCCGCCTCCTGTTCTGACACACGTAAAGAGAGAACCGAGTCCTCTCAGTTAAAAAACGATAACGGAGGACAAGAGAGAAGAGCTGAGGCAGCCAAACGGAAACACCGTGGGCATCCGGTCTCAAACGATCGATGGCGAGGGAGACTGCTGGAACTGTAGCCTCAAGACAGGCTCCATCAGTCTGGATGCAGGAGGAACACTGGCCCTCATCCGAGATTGAGCCAGCTCAGCTCTGCAGGAACTTGTCCTGTGAGAGTCCCAACAGATGGAATCTTTCCTGGCATACCCCCAGTACCAAACACCATATTATCAGGAGAACAGAGACAACACAACAGAGTATGGACATCCTAGTTGATGGGAATGTCAGGACTTTGCATAGCTGTTTTTATTTATTTATAATTTTTATTTTTTTAAGGTTGAGGAAACATGGTTGCATGTATGTTTCTTCTTTTCTGTGTGTGTTTGCCCCACAAAAACCTAATGATTTTTTCCCCTCTAAACCTCACTGTATTTCCTTCAGGCAGTACCAATCAAATTTGTCTCACACACAGCCACTCAAGACTAGCCTAATCGGCCAGCCCTATATTTTATCCCAATGGTCCCCCTACCTTCAATGGTTTATCCATACATTCATCCTTAAATCAATTAACAGTAATATTTTTATATATTCGTCAAAAATTACACAAGAAGGAAAGCTTTCAGGTTGTATTAAAAAGATACTTTTGCTTTTGTTTCACATTTATATATTACAAAGTTATGTTTTTTTAATTAGCAGAAATCATACTGGAGCATGCTATGCGAGAGCCTTTGACCATTTTCCAAGGAAGAGAGAGAGATCAGTCTTCTAACACTTGGGGTTACAATACCAAGGTTTCCATTGTTCTTCAGGAGAAACACGTGGCAGAGAGCATTCGGTACTTTTGCCTCCCTGGGAAAAAAAGACGCTTAAAAAGTGTAGAACGATAAAGTAGTGTTCCTTGTCAATGTCCTTCATCTTTCCACACCCCTTTCCCTTTGGCAAATAAAACTAGGAACAGGACTAAAAGAGACCAGGGATTATGTCTGTGTGGGCTTGAGGGAGTAGGATGTTCTTGGTCAGTGGCACAGAGAAGAAGAGAATCCTAAGGTGGGTTAAGGAGTCCTCCAGAGTCTATCCCATCATGCAGAGGGTCTGCTCTGCACTCTGCTCTGCTAGGCGTTGTACTTCTTGCCTGTTCTGTGGATTTGGTGGAACAGTGTCATGGAGAACGCCATGCCAAGGAGCTGAAAAATGAGAACCAAAATTGCCTGCTATTAGCGCACAAACATGTGTGACTGCTATGAGCCCACACACACACACACATACACACACACGTGCAACTGCTATTAGCACACAAGCATGTGACTGCGTTCATTAAAACTGTAACAGTACACATGTTGTATTTCATATACCACCGTCCTCTAGCGAAGCTGTTTTATGTGAGTAGAGGTTGTCGACAAGGTAAAAGGTGAGCAAACGCTCTTTGATGTTTCCATTATACAGTATCAAACAGAGACAGAAATAGTTTCACATCAAAGAAGTCGAGAGGCCTGTGGTGAAGCCATTATCTATAACAGTCAGCTCGGGACTTGGATATCTTCATTAAACAGGCACACTGCAGCCCCTGCATATCTGCTACTGTCACTTAGGAAGGGGGAGACTCCTTTCTCTCTAACATGGAGACCTGTCCTTGCCAAAGTCTTTTTTCTTTTAGTCATAGTCTCCATAAAGGAGGTCACCAACCAGGGACTAGAAATTGATATTACCAACTGGACATGTGTGACCACCGGTTTTAATGAGGTCTCACTGAAGTTGCCAACAGGAGACAAGCGACATCAGGTTTCACTTGAGGTTATGAACAGGGGACAAAAGGCCCACGTGAGGGGCTCAGCCATGGATGATTGTCCACAGGTCTGCCGGGATGGGTAGCATCCCCTTTCCCTCAATGCCTCTCCTAATGCATTGGGAGGTTTCAGGGATCGTCCCTGCTAGGGAAGGTCAGGCACGGACTGGCCATTGGGAAGTTGGCCAGTCCTGTGAGGGCCGGTCTTTTTTTCCCAACCCCAGAATTTATATATAGAAACGTGTCAGTTTGAATTTGTTGTATGAAATTGGGGCCCCTTAACAACAAATTCCCGGGCTGCTTTTTGTTGCCAGTCTGGGGAAGGTGCTTGTATTCCTGCTCCGGGGGAACCCACTTGCTGTGACTCCCTGCAGTGGAATTACATCCATATGGATTCCCCAAGGTTAATTATTCTCTCTAATAGTTAACTAAAGCATCTTCAGTGAACTAGGGGAAGCCCAGTGTAGGTGTGATGCTGAGGGTCTAGCCCTAGTTCCAACTACTAGGCAGTGCGGATGATGTGGGGCCAGGAAACAGGAAGGGTGTCTGTTGCCAGCTTACCTGCACAACCAAGATGCACATTCCGATGGTTCCCAGGAGGTGCTTGTTATCGTCCAGCCACTCCTCCACCTTCTCATAGCAGCCCTGGCAGAGTGAAATAAGGGTTAGTGCCAGGGAGTGTGGCATGTCTAGAGCACTGAGCTGTAACACATACATAACAAAACTGACTTTGCACATTTGACATCGCAGGCGGCTGCCACAAATCATTCAGATCTCGTTGGGAAGATATATAATATAGTCTTCTGTAGATTCCCACTATTAAAAGTTGTTATCAATTGATCCTTGCCGTAGCACTAAACTACCAAATGAAGAGGTAATTTAGTCATTTTCACTTTCAGCGAACTAACCCATATTCATGGTTTTACTGTCTGTGAACACATAATTGACTGGTGAATATACCAAGCCTGAAAAGAAAAACAATTGAATTATTCATAAGTTGATAACTGAGAATTGTTCTCTCAACGGAACATAAGACAAGTTATTTGGTTATGCTAAAAACAAAGGCACAGGCTATCCACGTATCTTCCTCATACTTGGTTAATCCTTCTTTTCAGCACCTATTTTTTTCCCAATTTCTTAACCAGATTGTGTCCCTCTGCAGTCAGCTCTTATTATCCATTCTCACGCTCACTTTCCTCTCGATTGCCACTTTTCCCCTGTTCTCTCAGTCGCTCCACACTAAACATAATCTAGCTCCTCACCCTAAATATCTCTCCTCCCAAACCCCATGCTGTCCTCCACCCTAAACATCTCTTCTACCAAACACCATGCAGGGCCCTACAATAAACCTCTCTCCTCACAAACCCCATTCAGTTTTCCACCCTAAACCTCTCTTCTCCACAATATCCATGCAGCTCCTCACCCTAAACTTCTCTCCTCTCTAACACCAATGCAGCTCCTTATCCTAAACCTCTCTCCTTCACAATCACCACGCAGCTCCTCACCCTATACCTCTCTCTTCCCAAACCTCACTCTACACCTCACTTCAACGTTTGTCCTCACTAGTGTATAAACACCCACCCGCTCTTGTTTACCTGATTCCAGAACATGTTGGTGATGTTCCGGCCACAGTCCTGGTAGTGCTCCTGGCAACACCTGTCAGGCACCACCCTCTCCTTCAGGGCCTCGTGCCAGTCGGTGTAGCTGATCACTCCACAGCACCTCCACTGCATGGTGTGGACACCACATGGTGTGTTAATGTTAGCACACAGAGTGTTGATGTTAGCAGTAAATGGTGTATTGATGACACCTGCACTTTCTTTGTGAAGTAAACCTGAATTAATTGATGCGCTGACTCAGTGGTTCATATGCCAAAGCAGCAGCTGTGGGACATCCCTGGCGCCAGCACGGAGGGTATTAATGGTAGCAATACTCAAGCTCCATTAATGACGGTAACAAACACAGCATGCTAATGCTAGCAGGACATAAACACAGCATTCTAATGCTAGGCAAATACTGCATTAAAGACTATGGCACCACTGTTATTCGTACACATAGTACACAGTAAGTGTCTGCGCTGATTGGTTAATTAGTCAGTCACACCAGTCCAATCGATTATTGATAAAAATAAAATAAATGGTGGTGGAATAGTAGAAAGAAGGGGGGGCCCAAAGCCATGTGAGATTGAACCCATCAATTGGGTAATTGGGCAATAATGATCTAAAGGATTTAAAAGGACTGTAGCCAGTCTCCTAAGGGCTGCAAAGGGGGAACCTGACTGAGGGTGATGCAGTTAGAGTATATTTTTTGCATTGATATGCAAATGAGTAAAGCTAAGTGAGTGCCCATGCTTGCTTAATTAAACCATGTACCTCTGCTTGTATGATGTTCCAGGCGTTCCTCAAGCCCACGTTGCTGTCTGAGTTGTATAGTGCCAGCCCATCCCTCAGGTCTTTCTTGGCATTTTCACTCACCTGTCGTACACAGGTGGCAATGAGGTCAGAAGGTCAACAGAAAAACACAGGCCAGCTGTTCAACGGGGTCAGATGACAGACAGAATGATACGCGCCAGCTATTCAACTGGGTCAGAAGGTAGACAGAACTACATGTGCCAGCTGTTCAACGGGGCCAGAAGACAGACAGACACATGCCAGCTGTTCAACGGGGCCAGAAGACAGACAGACACACGCCAGCTGTTCAACAGGGCCAGAAGACAGACAGAACGACATGCACCAGCTGCGTAAAGATGTTTACATGACAATTACATTTTTCTCTCTCATTGGCTGGTCATACTTTAGTTGTGCATAAGTTGTGTCCAAGTGTTTTGTTTTCACACCAACCGCATAATGAGAAGGGATAAATATTCAAGCAGACAACATAATGGCAGATAATATTACACTGTAGTCACTGCAGGGAGCTCTGAAACCTTGGAAGTTCCAAAGCTGTTGGTTGCAAGACAGGTGTAATTAGTGTTGAAAATCACATCGAAGTGCAACCAACATTTTCCAAAACATTTTAAATTCAAACCTGGCAAACCTTTCTGAAACAAATTCATATATAAACTCAGTAGACAAGGTACACCCTTTTTTAATATTTCATGGAGATGGCCTGCACTCCTCTGCTAATTTTTGCTAAAACGCAGCGCTCTTCATTTCACGGTCAGGTGGAGCATACTATTTAAGCTGCATATGTGATAGTCATTGTAGGTTCAAGCAGAATATGAGTCTGGAAAAGTGAATACAGAGACAAACACAGTGACGTGGTGCTGTCAGTCGGACCCATACGGAAGTGACTTTTCATCCTTTTTCACCCTTTTATTGAAGTTTTTCTGTACTTCATCCTCAAAGGACAGCTCAGGTCTGAAGTGAAACAGTTTGTTGAGAAAATCGGCAGCTATGCACATTTCAGTTGCAGTTTAAAAACAAAAAATGTAATCTCATGATTTTGCCATAAAAGGATCATTATTGCTGATAATGAAATGAGTTCATTATTAGTTATTATTATTTTAAATCAATTGCAGATGTATTAAAGCATTAAATAAAAAAGTTTGTGTTTTTTTTAAAACAATTTATTGATGTAAATTACTGTATTATTAGTAAACATATAGTCCCCTGAGGTGAGGCTCTTCCTGTGTACACACCTCACCTTGAATAGACAGAATTAATGTTGTCTGCCCCACATTACAGTGCCCTATAGCCCCCTAATCCTGCCGCAGAATCCATGCAATGGTCCGAGTCCAAACTGAGTCCCAATGAGAACTCACGGTCACTGGCATTGCTGGCAAAGCCTTTAGCCAACATTCCCTCCACCGTTCTCTCTGTAGCTCATCACTATAGTACATACCTTGTTCCCTGCTGTCTGTGCATGCTGCCTTGCAACACCTATGCTCCACTGCGTTTGATGCGCACTGACTGACCATGCTGCGAACAGCCTGAAGAAATGTATTGGGGGGTGGAGGGCGGTCATACGGAGAGTGGAGTCAGATGGTTCCGGGCGTAACCATGGAACCACATGCCGTCATTCCCCAGCACATGCTGGAAAGAATGCGATGACACAGAAGTTGAGAGTGGCAGTGCTAACTGCCCCCTGATAAATAACGGCTAAGTGTATCTCTGTGCTTCCCATCCGTTCCATGTCATGTCAAATGTCCGCCAAAATAGACCTGACCGCTAGGAACAGCAGCAGACCACCAAGCAAACCGCTCCTCTAATATGCTTTCTTTTGGCTGGACAAGGGCTGGAAGCTATTTGTGGAGCACACCATCTTTTCTTTGGCCATGCCATCTGCTGTTGTCCCCTGCTGTTTTTCACTGCAGTGTCATAGACAGAGTATAGGTGCTGAGGTGCAGAAACACCTTCCACACATTCACACCTCCTTTGGTGTACATAGCTGCAGTGGACACTACTGGAAGGGTGTTGATTCACAATCTCGGTATAGAAATCCTTCATCGTACTCAAGCAAAAGTTATTTTCTGGAAATGCTTCTTTTTGAATAATATTAAACGATAAGTTTGAGTGGTAAAGTGGAATTTCTTTATATGTGTGGGAGGAAATTAGCTAAAAACAAAATGGCAGTCGTAACCTCTCGTCTGTGTTCATGAAGCCCATTCAGAGAACATTTGACTGCTAATGGGTCATCTCAGGCCTGTGTCATCCCATAATCCAAACTCAGTGTTCTCAGGCCTGTGTCATCATTACAAGCCACACTCAGGGTTCTCAGGCCTGTGTCATCCTCACAAGCCACACTCAGTGTTCTCAGGCCTGTGTCATCATCACAAGCCACACTCAGGGTTCTCAGGCCTGTGTCATCCTCACAAGCCACACTCAGGGTTCTCAGGCCTGTGTCATCCTCACAAGCCACAATCAGGGTTCTCAGTCCTGTGTCATCCACACAAGCCATACTCAGGGTTCTCAGGCCTGTGTCATCCTCACAAGCCAAACTCAGGGTCATCTCAGGCCTGTGTCATCCTCACAAGCCAAACTCAGGGTTCTCAGTCCTGTGTCATCCACACAAGCCAC
>JAOVYW010002757.1:0-14741 GCA_025775045.1 Hiodon tergisus
AAACAGCCTGGAATTACATTTAAAAGTCATTTTTCTTTTTCATGTTTTACCCAGGTTTTGCTTTCCTCATTGACATCTTTTGTTTAGATTAAGGATGGCCTACAAGGATGGTCCTCGAGCTGTAATGTGTGGGCAGATTTTACAGCCACCCCTCAGTTAGCATCTGATTTACAACCCTGGAAACACCAGGTGAGAGAATTTCTACTCCAAATCATTTTTTTCAATTTTAACAATTAGTAAGAAATTAGAGGAAGAAGGAAAATCCAGACTGGGACTTACTTACCACTTCACTTACCTCCTCATAGTCATGTTCCAGCGACAGGATGTCATCCACCAGGGTGACACGGTGGCCCAGCTGTTCACTCAGGGCGTCCAGGAACTTGTCTGTGTCCCGGCTGCGGGGCGGGCGTGAGAAGGTGAACAGCTTCCTACGGCGGGACAGCGGGCTGGGCGGGCTGGGCGGGCTGGGTGGATAGTCGGGCAGCTGGGGCGACGGCAGGGGGCTGTCCAGGCTGATGTAAGGGTTGGAGTCGATGCTGCCAGGGGAAGGTATGGCTGGCAAGTAGCCATGGAATTGGGGGCTGGGCAAGGGCTCGTTCCAGAAAAGTGAGGGGTCGGACTTTGAGGTACCTGTAATGGAAATGTCATTTAGCACTGCCAGACACTGCTTGGGCATAATTGTCTTATCTATTTCTTACCTTAATGTATGTGTTTATACATAACACAGCGCGTAATATTGGCAGTGCTGAGAATATAGTTTACAATGAAAAGGCAATTTTGGATTATGTTATGGTTTGGCGGCAGGTTAATGTTAAGAAATGTATTCGATTGGTCGTCTGAAGTGCCCAACAACAGAATAAAAATCACGGAAGAACAACTTCCCTTGAGCCGGAACATGAGAACGAGGAAAGCCGCGTGTTACCTGTGTCAGTGTACATGGATGGGGAGAGGGAGAGCGCATTGGCCTCTGGATCAAGCAGACGGCCTGAAGCAGGCGAGGAGCGTCCCTGCAGGGGCTTCACGCTCTCTCCTTTGTGCACACCCTCCAACCCCGCGTACACGTCTGACATCTATGGGTTTGGGGGTAAGATTAGTTTTCGAAGAAAGAGATCTGACCAAATTGACAGCAAGGCTTTTTAGCGGTCCGATCATGTACCCACAGCTTTTGGGCTCGGGACCTCTGGGAAGGACGTCCCATCGCCGGATATCCTCTCCCCCGGAGTCGCCCCCATCCCCAACTCCACAGAGTCAGTGAAAGCTCCTGGGACACAGAAAATGGGGTGTCCAAGACACCGCGCACAAACCAGAGTGACTCCTTCTCATGAGTTCACTGCGCAGTCTGAGTAGCACAGAAGCTGGGTGAAGCCAGTTATCTATGAGAGGAGTGCAGACCATGCATTTAGCTATGCATCTCCGGTTTGCCTGGGCATGAATTTCTGCACCCCCATGGCATGAAACGACAGAAGACATTTGGAGTTTCACTTAAGCATGTAGAATCCGTTCATGAAAAGCCACAATATTATGAAAAGCTAAAATATTTTAAGGTTGATTGTAATTTCTTCAATAACATGAACTTTTTTTTATGAATACACTGCTAATATTAAATCCAATGAAACCATTAGAAGTGCCAAATGAGACAGAAAATTTTAGAAAATAATCTGTCTCAGATGTACCATTAGCAGTCAGCAGAGGAGGAAGCAAAATGTCAATGGCAAAAATGGCATGCATCCTATTGTAATTTTACTGAAACCGCAAGGATTATTTCTTCAACAGTATAAAAAAAGGATCGCTAGTAATGTTGATAGGACAAAGTAAACCCTTTTCGTGATTGCCCTGACTTTTCGGGAATCCTTTGTAGTCCCCTCTTGCCATATTCCTGAGGCTAACCCAAAAAAAGAGCACCCTTGGAAGTATTAATGATTGGACAATAGAGAGTACCCCTCACTCTGGACCAAAGACAAAGCTGATGACGCTGAGTTGAAGGATTCCTGGTGGAACATCAGGGTAGAGGAACTTAAATGACCGGCAGACAAAAAATCTCTCACAAGATTTTGTGCTTCCCTGAAAAACACTATACAGCTCCATGATAACGTCTGGTGAGAGTACCTTGCTAACAGATCAATCATAAATCCAAAGTCATTGGAAGACCATTGAAGCACCCAATAACACTGCCCAAGCAGCAGAGAATCTTTTGCAGGACCAACCTTGCACACCTTAAAAACACCCACAAGACCGTATGCAATGCATATCCAGGAAGTAGATATACCCTTAACAACATACAGCCTACATACTATTGAAAACAGACCATCAAGAGCACAAAGAACGTAGAAATCTATGAGAACCTTTCACATTATTCCACAATGGTATTTATAGGGGAGTAATGTGAAATTTCTTTATTGCAGTGTCTCGAAAATATCATAAAAATATAAAAGCAACATACAGATGCATTTTCAAATTTTAACCACTCTGCCTTTGCTACCATCTGTGAGATAAACAAAATTAATGTCTGGAATTTAATAAATAAAAAATATGCGACTGCATCGCAGTTGCTCAACTGGCAATTTGCTAATAAGAGTACAGCTTGCAATGCCACGAGGAGAGGAGAGACATGATGATCCAAACTTTCGAGGAGCACTAAAACCTTGCAGCCGTGGGTAGTTGTCGTGAGGACCTGGGAACAACAATGTGCGCTAACAGCAGAGAGACAGGCGGGGGAGCCAGTACCCATTCCCAGGTGGGTGCCTATGATGCAGTCGTCAGAGCTTCTTCCACGCACGCTGCTCTTGTAGGCGGTTCCGGTCACTCTCATGGAGCTGCTGCGGCGGTGATTGTCAGGGCCTGGCTCGGGTTCCTCTGCCACTGCCCAAAAACAAACACACACAGAGTGTTAGGTAACGCACGCGTGCGCCCCGCCCTCCGGGCACACAGAAAACCCACCTGCTGTCTTGTACCCCAGGAAGCGGGAGATCTTCTGCCGGCAGTGCTCTTGCTCCTCGTAGGTCAGCAGCTGGAAGATGAACTGCCAGATCACCTGCTTGGCGGGAGTGTCCAGCACAGGAAAGACGTCCACGATCAGGGTGTCCACGTTCCTGTGCGCGGGAGAGCAGAGGTCACACTTCTGAGAGCCAGGGGATGCTTGTAAATTCTGCAGCGCCGGTTGTCCTGCCTGTGCTGGAAGAAGGCCTCCAGAGCCTTGCAAATGACGTAACGCTCCTGAAGGGTGAGGAGGTGGTCCAGCTGCTGGCTGAAGGTCCGGCCGTGGACGCGGATGCTGGCGGGAAGGATCTCGGCCACCCACTGCAAGGAGCTGAGGATGGGGGAGCGGGACCGCTTGGGCGTCTCCTCGAGCTCCGGCTCAGCCAGCGTGAAGTTGGCGGGACCGTCCTCCACAACCAGGGTGGGCACGGCGCCGCTGCCCTGCAGCATGGACACCACCTTCTCATGGGAGCAGCTCCTGGCAAGCAAACACACACACGCGCGTACGCATACACGCCCCATATCAACATTACCTTTCAATATGAAGTACTACCACTCTGCAAGTGCTTTTAACAGGTCCGGTAAATACTGACACTAAAAATCTCCACTAAAAACGTGGTCTCATAGATTTTTACGATAAGGAACTCACAAATTAGTTCAATATTTGTTCTGATGATTTATATGTGTATTTACCCAGGATGTATACCACAAAAAATCACATTATTTAAACTCAAAGTTTGTTAACTTGAGGATAAACCTTAACATAAAACAAATTATAATTATATCAATCTAAACATTACTATCATTACACAGGTCACAGTACATAGTACTGGTCACAAAATGTTTTTATTTAATTGTAAACATTTTGTAGTTCAAAGAGAAGTGGTTGGCAAGGCTATACTGTGGGCATAATTAACCAGCCACTTCCAGGAACACACCTCATGTCCAGTCCATTAAGAAACAGAATGCGGTCTCCAGGTTTAAGACCAGAGTTCTCTGCTGGACTGCCTAGAGAATAAAACACAGCGAGAGAGAAAAGTAAGACGAAGGTTGATATACAATAATAAAGGAATACAAATAAGAGGCTGAAAGAAGACACCAAACTAGCAATTAGTGGACCTCCCAAGTGTCCACAAGTTGGTAAAGGCACTTTTCTGAGTGTAGGCTGACCCCTATGAGTTCATCGTTTCACAACCAACTCACGTCATTCACCAATTGTGACCGGATAAGGAGGTGGACAGTGAGAAACCCTTTCACCTTGTTGGTTTTCAATGTTCTCTTCGACAAACCACAGGGTCAGCCCAAAGATTGACAGTATCATGCAAGAGAATGCTCCTTGGCACCTCATATTTTCCATTTCAGTCCACCACTGGCCACATGCCTTTGCAGCTTTCCTGCAGGATCCAGGTAACTCTCCGCTCATCAGCAACCATGCGTTCAGCCATCTCTGCCACGGTATCTGCCATATCGGTTCATTTGTTTTTGCCTCGGATCAAGCTCCATTTTATTTTTCTCTGGAATAGTCTGCAGTGGCCTATCCTTCACAAACTATGTTTCACTTAATTACTCAAAAGAAGTAAATCAGGGCAGACATTTATTGGCTACCTTGGTACCTTAGATGGCTTTAACTTGAATCTGATACAATGTTAGTTCAGTGGGAGTCCAGATACATAGACACTTACTCAATTCAATTCAAACACATAACAGCCTAAAGCTGAAAATGTAAGTCTCCAAGATCCCCTGTCAAGGGGATTGTAATAGTTTCTGTGAACCCAGAGAATCATTTCAATTATAAAGCAGAAGGCATGTTCCTACTCATGTGATGTCCATTTTGAGACTATCAGTTCTTAAAAATACAATGCTGAATTCTGGGATGTGGAATACAGAGCGATCTAGCCTTGTCATAAAGAAACATTAGATAACAAACTCCTGCAAATAGATACTGTTTGAGGCAAGGCGTGACAAGCTCATCGTAATGAATAATGCAAAATGCCTGTGGATACAAAGTCATACCTGCGATGACTGAGTCGATCCAAACAGGTGCATGACCTCGCAGGGTGAACCCAAAACTTGCATTGCCTCTGTAAACGCGTATTGTCCTGCCATAAAAAAATAACAGGTTTTGAAGAAAAAGGGAAGTTAAACAGCTTTAAGCAGAGGAATGAGATAACAAATTCATAACATTTAAGATACAGGGAGCCCTCGTCCCCTTTGAGAGAGAGAGACCGTATTTAGCAAGGTTCATATGAGCAGGTCTATGACATAGAAAAATTTTAAAAAACATTTGAGGGTGAAACCATAATGTTGGCTCTAAGATCTTAGTCTTGACATGGTTGTAGTTTTAGTCATTTACTTCCTGCCAAGGGCAAGCTCAAACTGTGTGCTGCGATTACTGCAATCAACGTCTTGGTTTTAAATATATATTTTTTCTAATTATTTACAAAATCTGCAACATTTTACATCGGCTGATATCAACTGACAACTGATTCCAAAAGTGCCAAAAAAGTGTCGCACTCAGTGAAGGTGAACTCTGACTGGCGTGTTCTCTCTTTGTCTTCAGCCCTTCCACAAATAAGCCGATATAAATAGTTCCTGGAGAACTACTGCATTGCAAGTGTGCATCATTATTCCTGTTTTACATTCACGTGTGAAAATCCAATATCTTCGACAGTAGCTTGTTGGGTTGCTACAGCAACCCTTCAGTGCAACATCAGTACCACGTCAACACCTCCTTTCGCAAGTATCAGAAATGGCTTCAATGAAGTATATATACACTGTATTAAAGAGCCTTTCTCTTTTTTGGGGGATAAGTCTAATTTATTCCCCTCATAAAAAGAAAAGGCTATTAACTACAGTTATGAAAATTGTTATAACGGGGTTGCCAAAGTTTTGATTTGATCCCAGCCCTAGTTATCATCATAACATTAATTACAGATCCAGCTACATTCCAACATACTAAAAGATCTTCTCTCCTCAATTTTCCAAAGCAGTTTCATCCTGTGGTGTTGGGCATACACTACAGTATAATCACCTGTCCATAAGTTCCATGAGCAGATTCTCCTGAACAGTTGCAGCTGAGTGTTTTCATGTTCCACTGGGTTAGAAAATACTTCTCCAACAGTGTATTAATAACCGCATAATAAGATATTCCTCCGAAACCATTACAGTGAGGAAGGAGAAAAACAGTGGGTATTTTAGGGTTTAGAACATGATCCACCCACAGTAACATAGCCGTTTATATAACATAGCCCTTTTCCCTTCTGTGATCTCAGCTATATCTAGACTGAGAAACAGATAAGTAAACAGAGCTGTAGTGCTGTTCAGTGGCTGCAGCTTAAACCAGTATATCGAATGATCTCTATGTGAAACTGTTAAAGACCTCATGTAAAGTATCTCCTCCTGTTCTCTTTACACCTAGAAATTTGTATGCTGCTTTCAACTGAATGCTATGAGAAAATCTAGCAAAAAATTCCAGGCACTTCCATTCATATTCAAAGGCAAACTTAATGTAGCCAGCCCCTCCATGTATAGTCAAAGACAGTCTTTTCTTGTCCTTTTCTTATACTTAAATAGGCATGAGTATTCTTATATTCTTATACTTATAAGGTTTCAACATCATGCTATAAAGTACTTTAGTGATACACACATTATTATATCATTTACTGAAAACAAATAAAGCCTAGCCTCATATAAAAGCACCTGAAGACACAGGTTTTTTTCTGAACAAAGAGAATATTATAATAGCCATTCATGAAAAATAAGCTTTGTGTTACAAAAGAAAACTTTTCAACAATGCTCATCCTTGATAATGAACCATAATAGTCTTTTGGACAGCAAATATTTCATGCGATTTATTTTCAGTTCTAGTTCCCTGGAATCGGAATTGGCTGGAAGTGGGTAAGAAGTACCAACCTGCAGCCGGCCCTGGTAATGGGGTGCCCAGCAACGAGCGAGGTGGTCTTCCTCAGGCCCCTGGCCGGGGGCCCTTCATTCTCGCCGCCGGCCCTGGGCACGGAGCTGGCCCGCGTGGACCCCTGCCCCCGCTCGTGATGGTCCTGGCTGCGGCTCCGCCGCGTGCGGCTCTGGTCGGCCCGGCTCGTTCCCCGGCAGATCCGCTTGTTCAGGCCCTGCGAGACCACCTCGTCAAAGCGCTGCCGGTGCTTCTTGGGAATGAAGATCCTGGCGAACATCACACAGCGAGCGGAGCATCAGAGACGGGCAGGGAATTGGCTTAGGCTTGAGCAGCTATGAAGAGAACAGACCACACAGTGTCCTCCTGACCCCTCAGCTGCGTGCTGAAACCCACTGTTCAGATGGTAACACCGTTCTTCCAAAAAGAGCCACGCAGAATCAGAGCTGTTGTGATCAGTGAGGTGGAATGAACCAAGTTTACACAGGAAAGCTATCAGAACAATCTGCTTAAAAAGTGTAGAGCAAAAGATTGAATGACAAGACCGTTGATCTCGAATAGCTGATGACGCATCCAGATTGAAACATCCTAAAACGGATCGATTTGCCGATTATTCATAAATAATAGAAAAGGCCCCAATGTTTCCATAATCCATCATTTGAATGAGGAAAAAACAACAACGTACACTTTGGGGAAACTGGTCGAAAGAAATAGAGAAAAGTCAGTGAGGAAGCTGTCAGGTGTCTGTGCGCTATCTAAAGCGCAGAGTTTGCCTTTGTCACCTGAGGTCTCGCAGACGCAGCTTCTAGAGTGAAACATACCAGAGTACAGTAACAGTGTAGGAGGGAGCAGAGTGTTACACTCCTACCACCAGAGACTGGTTATTCTCACCCCCCCTCTCTCTCTCTCCCCCTCCCTCTCGCTCTCTCCCTCTCCCTCCCGCTCTCTCTCTCTGCAGTAAATTAACTCATTCCCACTGCTTGCCACGCAGACCATTCGGTCTGCATCCAGACCACCTGCCAGTCAGACAGTAAAACAAAACAATTGTGCCCTCCACTCCGAATAAGCAAAGTCGGCTTGACGCATGGGCATATGGAAATCTATCGCTGAGGGTAGAGTTGAAAGAAAGGTGATGAGCGGTTCATGGGCAACAACTGCTAGGTAAACATTGCACCAGTTTGACTGAGCTGAGAGCCAAGCAGCTCTTAGAGGGAGAGTCAGCTAAACATATGTGTTGTCCCACGAGCATACAAATGTTGGAGAATGACTAAATGTATTTACTGAAATATTAATTGTCTGCTTCTGTAAAGATATAATCCTCAAATTGAAAGGGCTTTTTCATCCATAGACAAATAGTACTGGTTATTTAGTAGCATGATTTGTTTCACCATTAGGTGTTCCTAACATTTTTTTGCAAGCCTCTTTCATTATTCATTGCTCATTACTAAGAAATTTTTCATACAGTATGATTTATGCATATTAAATGATCTAAACAAGTTTTCATGGCAAAACGCGATGTGATATGATTTCTGTTTATCTTTGTGTTTTATTCAAGTGAGCTGTATTTTAAGAGATAAAAGAATAACAAACAGTTACTTCATACTATCTGTATAACACATGTTGTTTTAAATCTTTTACAGTTTTGGCAATACAATCAAACATAACAAGGCATATGGCACTCTTGTTCTTGAAATCAAGGAGCAATTAGGGGAACCAGAAAAAAATAATTTGGCTTTTCTTAGTTGGGAGTATTTTTATATATGCATTTTATAGCCATAGGTGAATGGACTACGACAGACATATTTGTTTTAGTTTTTTTGTGAAAAACCTGCCTACAAAAAAAATATATAACCTTGAATCTGATGTAGAACATTTTTATCAGGAGTGACCTGACAGGAAGGCAGGGTACAATTTTCTGTCTCAGTAACAAGATAATTAAGATAATGCAAGATGCTAAGAAAGGTTCAAACAGCTATAAGATCTATTTTAAGAAGACCATATCTTCAAATAAATATAACTTCAACATAAAATGGTTCTGTGGAAAAGGGCCAAAGGTGCCATCTCATTTAAAGGACACTTTAAAGTGCTGTACACTTGACAATTACTTTGAATTGGTCTAAGTAGCAATGCTAGCTATATTGTCTTCCATCCCTTTTTTGATTCACTTGATCAATGCGTCTCGGCAAGATGCTACAAATCCTGCCGCCACTCTAGTTTCTTCAGTTGCAATTTTTCAAAATCGCTCTGGAAAACAACAGCCCAACATAATTTACGATGCTGCCTAGGGATATTTACATACATTAAACATTGAAACAATAGCTGTCACCAAGCTAACAGTTGTAGCTTTGGCCTTGTGAATACTGTAGAAGTGGTATGCATGTGTGGTAATGCCTTACATTTAAAGCATCAAAAGTTGTTTTAAAACAGCCTCATTAAGTCTCATTTAGACCCCCCCCCTCTATTTTATGTCTCTCGAAAAGCCAGCTCCAGTTCTACATACAGAAAACCCTAGATAAATGTTTATGTGTCTGGTATAAAAACATTGTGTTATTGACTTCACATAGTCAACATTCTCATTCCATCCAGCCACAGTCCCCTGTAATTAATTCTCTCCTCTTTAAACCTCTTATTTGTTTTTGCTTTTCATGTTCTCATTGGATGTGCAAATAAATAATAAAGTGGGTCTTAAGTGGTTCACATGGCTGTGAGATTTAAGTTCCTGATAAACAACTGGCAATAAATAATAAAATGATTACAAGATATGCAGCTAGGCAGTCTGATTTTGTAACATAGCTCGGGTGTAACATAGCTTGCTGTTTGTTTGATACCCATTAGCTCATACCGGTTGAATTTCAAAACAATCACAACCGATTTCATTGGCAAGTGGCCCTTGGTAATCTTAAACTCCGAGCATATCGGCACATAATTTTCTGCTTTTCAGCAATCATAATATTAAAATTCTGATAATTTAATTATAATAATGCCGAACAGAAGGGACCATTTTTCCAAATGGCGAGGCAGTTAATTGAATCTGTACATAGTAGATAGTCAAAACTCGGGTGTAACAGGAGTTTACTTGAGGAATGCGGTACTCTGTGAGTTTCTTTCTGACCAGCTCCCTATCTGACCATTGGCTCATTTTAAACCAATCACAAGCACATAATTGGCCCTTGGTAAGTCTTAAACTCTGAGCATATTGGGTTTACTAGACTGTTGGAGACGTGAGCAGCAGGGGATGTTAAGTGTGAAAAATTATGTAAGAAAGCCTAGAAGTTGTTTTCAGCGACTCTGGAAGTCTTCCGAAACTCAATGTGATCTTTGGATACAGCAAGATTTAGCCAGATTACATGATTACAATCTTCCCCAAATTCTGGTCATATTATAGTTCATTAGAACTATTAATGAATAGTTAATGGTGGTGGTGGTTCAAGCATGTTCTCCAAAAAATGTATTCTGGATGCATGACAAAAATAAAAAATCTATTCTGCCCCCCTACACCCTACGTTTAGTCATCTCTCTTACCGCAAAAATGGCTGCACCTTTACTTCAGGTCCCTTGAGGCTACTTACCACGTATTGCTTATTCTCTCCTTTAGCTTAAATCAATCGATTCTACCAATACTTTGTTATACTCCTGAGGTAATATCTGCACCTATCTGTCCCATCACCAGTCCCCTCTACTTTTTTCCCCATTATCCGTTTAATTCCTCTAAATTATCCAAGCTTTATCAATAAAATTCTTTTTTAAAGCACATATTTTTCTGCTTTGCAGCAATCATAATAATAAAAATACTGATAATATTAATGATAATGATGCTGAACAGAAGGGACCATTTTCCTAAATGGGAAGACAGTAACTGGAATCTGTACATAGTAGATAGTTGAAACAAGATACTTAATGATTTTTTACACTCTTAAAGCTGTCAAGACAAAGATGGGTCCCTCATGAATTTTTAATGGGTTCCTGCTTCCAGCAGAATTTGACACTTATACAGGGACTTCTAACTGAATCACCATGCCACAGAAAAATGTGGCTGCCTACAAAAAAATGAATCCCTTCCCTGACAGCATTCAAGGAATAAAAAATCTATTTTTATAGCACCGTTATTACTGATACTTAGAATAATAAACAAAGAACAGGATGTTCCAATCATACACTACTTGGCCCTTCTGTGCAGGGATTCACTGAGACTTGTTTGTGTTCGCAGGATAACGGGCAGCATATGTTCAAAGAAAAACGGTAACTATGACAACCATTGCTAGAATGATAAGGTACGTTTAGAGCAATTTATATCCATATAAGCTATGAAAAGAACAGAACAGAGTTATTAGACTCTAAGTGTCAGTCCGAAAATGGCGGGAAAACGAGCTTGATGCACACATGCCTCTGAGGGAGCTGGTCAGAAAGAAACTCACAGAGTACCGCATTCCTCAAGACCTCTAGACACCTTAGCAACATTGGTAATGTTGCTGCCTTCAATGTGGGAGACCAGTGTTCAGGTCCTGCAGTGGTCAGAAAGTAAACTCCACTCCCGTTTGCCACAGAGGTAATTGCAGATCTTATGAGTAAACAAAGCATTTACATCGATTCATTTGGAAGGTGATTTAATTTAATAAAATACCAGGCTGTTATGTGATTTACTCAGCTCATCCGGTAGCTCTCTTCGCCGATTGAGTTTCCGAGGCAGTTGCGCTGGAAAAGTACTGCCCAGGAGAGTGAGGACTACAGAAAGACCAGCATAACCTGACAGAAGCGGTCCTGAAGGGTTGTAGGGATAGATAAATGGTTACACAAAAGAGGCATTTATAATTGGTAAAAAATATGTACGTCTTTCTAAAAGTTTTGGTTGGTCTTTAAATAAATCATTAGTCATTAAAACATTAATAATGCAAAAGATGATTCATTTACTTCACCTAATACAAAGCCCCTTATGTGTGAATAGAGTACTGATTTGTGAGCGTTGTTTAACATATTTGGAGAATAATCAGCTACACAGCAATGTGGGCACCAAAACACAGAATTCTACTGTAAAAATCACTTTAACCTTATTTAAGACGCTAAATTCTCAATGTGATAAATGTCACAAACACCCCCAGGCATCAAGGGTATCAATTAAATTGATGTGATTTCCATTACACAACACACAATTATACAACACCAAATGACACTCAGTCAGTTTCCGTATTTTATATGCCTTGCATCATTCATCAATTTTATTCTTTTTGACTGCATTATTCCCACTGCTGAGATCATAAGAGATGGTTTGAGGCAAACACATGATTATTTCATGTCAACATCCCTGTAGTATATAGCCTACTGCTTTAATGCTTGTGTTATTACCAATTAGGAAAGCTACCAGATAGATAGTTATGTAAAGTAAATGTGAGAATGTGATGATGACAACACTGGGTCCAAAGTCTTTCAGGAAAGAGCTGATGAGACAAATCTCCAGAAAAAGACAAAGGTTTTGTTTTTTTGTTTTATAAAGCAAGCCTTTGCCACTTTGGTCTCTATGGAAACTAGGAAGATGCATTCAGATAGCAGGAGGCAGGTTCGTGATACATTTCAAAGACTTCATAACATCAAAAACGGTCGTAGTCACTGACTTGCCCGCTGCATTGACTACCCAGTGGCCAACCGGGCCACCCAAAAAGGCACTGACACACGTCAGGAATTCAGGTGCACTCACTGAATAGTCAGACTTGTAACAAGACCTGACTGAAAACGCTGTTCAGGTTGGAGTAGCTGAGAAGAACGTGCCATAAGTGAGTGAATGACTGAGTGGCTAACTGAGTGGGTGAGTAAGTGGGGAGCGACGGCACTCGATGCTTTTCTAAACAGCAGCCGTTGTTTGCACCAAACACAAACATTATCCCATAGAAAATCATATCCCATCTATCGTTTGAATCGTTGAAACATCTAGAGTTTCGGATACATCTAGGGAGAATGCTAAAGAGCTATATAAATGAGTAAACCAGAAATCATCGACACCCAAGCACTTAGATGAACAAGTGTCACACATTGACGTGTTCGGGCACATATGACTCATGGTTGTGCAGATGCCAAAAGAACACTAAAGAACAATGCTAAAATTAGGATATACAGAATGGCTGGTTTGTTCTTTATTGCACAATGAAATGCAAGTAAATCCAAAAACGACACCCGATAACCATGCTGAATATGAACAAATTCTTAATGTGTAATATTACATATTCCTCTTCTGCAATGCAATTAAGAACCTCATTGACTCATCCACAAGGGATTTGCAAACAAAGTTGAGTGTCTGCACCGCAGCGACAGCAATTTTTCCAGCACTTGCCACTGAGACAAAAATCTGATATATATATTTACCAAGAGTGTCAGCAATAATTTTACCAAATGTGTCAGCAAATAGGCAATACTTAATTACGACTGTGGTATGCCTGTGGATGGAGAAGTGGCCCTGGGAATAGACAACCACAGGCTGTCCTAGGCAGACAAACGGCCTGTGAAGAGCACCCACAGGCAGTAGTGGACAGAATATCAGCTAGGGCCCAATTTATGCACCCAAGTGTGGTTTGGTTCACAAAACTCTATCCAGGTGCTCCCAATAAAAACTAAAAAGAGAAACAGGAGAGCAGGGCTGTCTGACCTGGATCAGGCATGCTTTGTGTTCCACAAATACATTACAATAACGACCGATGCAGGTGATGATATGAAACACAATTCCAATTTCTATATAAGGCCAAAAACTGGTTTAATTGATTCTGCCCAGAATAAAATTTTACATTTTTTTTTTAAACCCATAAAAACTGAGACCACAAAATGTAATGACTACAAATTTCACCAACAAATACATTCATCCTGCATTTAAACACATTAAAATCCTAGCACATAGTATGACACCCTACTAAAAGACTGACGAACTTCCATAACCATAATCGATCCATAATCATAATCACAGTCATTAAAGCAAAATTTGTGAATTAGCTCGAAATAAGTAAATAAATAGGCATCTTTGTACAAGAAAGAGCAAGGACTTGTATATTCCATAGCCGAAGTCAAACATGTCAGCCAGTTTCTGGCAGGCAGCAGATGCTACTGTCGCAGATAGCAGAAAGAATTGGATGCCAGAAATGGGTTTAAAAAAAGAGACAAATAGCCTAGGCAAGCCTGTGCATGCGATCCAGCCCTACTACATAAACAGGATGTGACTGATGGGTACCAAACGTCGGAAACTCTACACTGAGCAGAGCGATTAATCCTTGCTTGCTCCTTGGCTCGTCACGATACATCACAGTGTCCACAAAACAGAGCTAACTTGATGCAGCCACTGTTTAACCCCCCTCATTAAACAGAAGGGCGGCATACATCATGATAAGCTATGCAGGACATTCCTAACATAAAATCACGTCTTCATGCTCATCTCATCTGGTACAGAAAAGCTACTGTACTGCATGACTCAAAACAGGCAATTTAATCAAGTAGGTTGTCTAAAAATAGAAAGCTTAAACCCAGGGGGGATACTGAGGATTTTCATCAACTGGAAAAGGAGGACTATGCAATTATAACCACTTAAACCTCCAGTGATCGAGCGATGCCATCACATTTGCACCATGTCATGGACACATCAACAGGTTTTCAAAAACATGTTAGGCTGGATAAGGTGGGTTCTTTCCTTCTCATTAAATCAATGCAAAAATATTTATTCTATGACACATGAGTCTCGAGAAATGATGGTTGAGCGCCGCAGTAACAAATGAGACACTGGGATATCACAATGTTTTGCAACTCCTCTGCTGGAGGGCATCACACACTATGGACATTAGATTCTTTAATTCAGCTCCTAGTGCCGGCCAGCAGAGGATGGGCTCCC
>JAOVYW010002758.1:0-10469 GCA_025775045.1 Hiodon tergisus
TCAATAGCACCTTTGGAAATATATTTACTGAGAAAAATGGTGATGTGTTCAATACTTATTTCACCTGCTGTATAATTCAATAATATGGTAAGATATTAAAAACATTTACATCTACTTCAAAGACCCAGAAATAATTTACTGGGACATCAAGACTACTGCAGACAGGGAGGTGTGGGAACCTGGCTGCTTAGGCCATCGTGCAGTAGATGGGAATGTTTCTGGTATCCAGGCTAGCGCAGGAGAAGAGGACTGGAGTTGGTCAGTAGTGACTGTATTATTACCCCGACAAGGGAGGTCGGCCTTAGAGCTGAGCACTGCACAGGGTTTTACATCTTTAAATAAACATGTCCCACTGACAAACACTTTTATAAAATGTCGCTGATAGGGGGAGAGAAAGTGCAGGGTAACCAGAGAAAACCATAGGGGTTCAGACAGCTGAAACAACCTCTGACCTTGACTGTATTAATAATGCAAGGCGCTGGAAAGTATTTATTAATAGGCTGTCCGTCTGATTAAGCCAACAATCCCATCTTCTCTAGTTGTCCACGACAACAGCCTCAATAAATAATGAGAAGCTCCCCCTTCCTGCATATCTATCAGTGATATTAGTGGAAGGAAAAATTATCTTGATTAAACTGATTTGGAACCACCGCTTAATACCCAACTTCAAAAGTTAAAACGGACTAAGAATCTGGATTAACAAGGCTACTACTGTTCCCATTACAAAGAAGGCCCAACGGACCACACACAGTAGACCAGCACAACACTTGTCACAGCTCTCAGGCATCTCAGAATACACGGAGTTCGATAAATCCATCAAACTTTGATGACATAAAGACAGGACTAAAACAGTCATTTCATGTAACAGTTTCAGCGCTTTGTTAGAGGAGTTTAAAACCAATTCCAAAAATACAATTCAGTTGTTTGGCAGACGCTTTTATCCAATACTCAAAGGATATTACTGTTGCAGTATGGTTCTATGGGGTATCTTTAAACAGAGTAACCCAAACACCTGAACTCAAACTGACATAAGGGTAGATCAAAAAAATAAACAGGAAACATTAAATAAAATTTCTGATATTTATGAATTTGTTAAGCAGTAAAGCAGAGGAGGGCCAGCCACATACACACCGGTACACCAGGGTATTTATCTAACTGCTTCCTCAGCAACGCAGGAAGAATTGTTTATTCCCTATCCTTAGTAGAGAGAGGGAGAGGATATGGACAGCTCTGATCACAGCCACATCTCCATCCTATACAGACACTAATGGCACAGGTGGGGAAGCTCTGGGGATCAGCCTGCTGGAAGCGTGCAGCTGGACACACAAATAAAGAACTAAGCAGTCCAATGCAGTGCTTAAGCTCAAATAACTAATCTTTTAGCTGACTTAGGTGTACGATTTTTAGAGGGACTTCATAAAAGCACATAGATATACTACCTTATCACATCACTGTATGGGAACTCTGATACGAATCAAGCAGTCGCAGAAACACAGCAATGGGCCCAAACCTTATCAGTCTCGGGCACCGTAACATCAACGGCCAGGAAGGGGAATCAGAAAGGTCATGATAATACCATGCAAAGCTGATGCAACAACAAAACACCCAAGTTTTAACTTTATGGAGCAAGGTAACCGTAATTAAATTTGAACTAAATTAAAACTTTCAGTGTCCTTCTCATCTCTCACCATATAGCGTCAGCACATTGTCTTGTAATATATCAGTGTACTTTCACAACAGAAAACCTCCCGACCTTGGAGTGCAGTTCCTAATATATGATTTCTGGGGCAGAGGAAAAAAATACAAGCTAAATTGGCAGCATGGCAGCAAACATAATTAAAGGTGCTGTCTCTCTTTGTTATGGTACAACATTGATTTGTCATGCAGGGGCATTTTGGGAATTTTTTTTGTTTTTTGTTAAAGTACATTAATTCAACACCTAAAAGCTAAGTCTACAAAATTAATAATTCAACCCGCTGTGTCAAAACTGGTTAGGCTCCTTTTGTTGGGGGAAGTGTTGCCGGCTGTAATAATCATAATAGTGTGGAGAACGGTAGTAGCAGTCAGTGACAGATGAAAGAGTGTTGGTAAATTTATACTCAACATGTTTTTACTCGTGTATTCTCCAATATATGGGCGTCCATACTAGCACTGGATCCACCCCACCACTGCTTAACACTGGCTGTCAAAGCTTTCATAGCATGTATATATGTTATAAATTTGTAGCAGTTCCAGCCTACATACATTAATGACAAATTTCAGATTTCTAAAAAAGCACCGCTCTTCCTATACCTTGGAAATACCATTAGGTGGGGGTGGAAAAATAATAAAGTAATACTAGAGAGGATTAATAAACGTGTTTCTCAAAAAGGGCAAAGCTCCTCAGGAGTGTATAGCTGTATATCCCTATAAGCCATAATGCAAATTTATTACATGCAGATAGATTATGGATAATTATAAAGAAAGCATAGCACACCTACTGTTTTCCCTGCCAAGTATATGCAAATGCATCTCAGCTTTGGATATGAAATTCTCTTTTGGCACAGGGTTCATGACAAAAAAGACAATATCGATTTTATTTAAAAAAACACTGTAAAACAAATATAAAAAAAGAATGATAAACAACTCCCAGCCAGTAAACTTTTTTATGCTATGCATTTTAAATCTTCCAAGTCTCCTAGTCTAACAAGTTTTGTGATAAAACTAACAGGGCAATATCTTTCTTTTTTTTCAATTTAGAATTTAACTACATTTAAAATAGATCATTCAGATGTATTAAAGGATTGTCAAAAAAAGCACTACACGAGTAGATGGTTAAGATGCACTGCCACCTGCCACATAACTTTTCATTCCTAATATGGTCAAAGCGTCTCAGCTCCTGAAACCCAGAGAATAAATGAGTTTGCACCCCAGGCAGGTAATTGTGGAGCATTAACAGCTGGCGCGTTTCTGGGCCAAGATAGAACCGGCACAAAGTTTGCAGCTTGTCCAATCGCTACAGCCCCTGCACTTCCCACAGCAGGATCTCATTGTAGGCCGTGCTGAAGAGGCGCCTCCCAGAGGGGGAAAAGCGGCAGACCTGCACAGAGTCGCTGTGGGTGGGGAAGTCCAGGTACCTCCCACTGGTGACCTTGATGAGCTTTAGCAGCCGTTCTGGTCAACGGAGGGACAGGACACAGAAACACATGCAGTAAATATAACGGGTTACTGAAATTAGCACTAACGACTACGACGGCGACCAGAGGACGCAAGTTTACCGTTTGAACCGACGGCAATGAGATGTCCTTTGGGGGAGAGGGACAAGCACGTTGCCCAGTGAGACAAGGCAATCTTCTTAATGACCTGTAGAGAAAATGCATTCAGACTTATTTAATTAGATAAAAAATGTAAAGATTTTTAAAAAAAAAGAAATTTGAACTCTTAATACAACCAACAATGCAGAATTGTTTTGCAATGAATGCATTACAAACAGTAAGTTATAAATTAATTCACACCTCTCTAAAAATACTTAAAACATTTTATTTATTTATTACAGGCCATGAATACATCTGATCAGTGTGGTTTGGAGAAGGTGTAACTATGTGCAATACTGTTAACTGAACATTCTATTTACATTCATATATTTGCCGATGGTTAAAATTCTTCAGAATTAATTTCCATTAACTAACCCTTAACTAGCTAGCTAGTTTTGTCCTTAAGTTGAAGTGTCTCATGACTGTACATCACATTTATAACATATACAATAGTTGGAGACTGTTTTATCACATCAGCTTCCAGCAACATGAGGATTTGCTGTGTACAGCTAAATCAGGCTAGAATTGTAAACAAAGAAAAATATTGTTATTAGGAAGAGGAATGTGGGTCAATGTGTAAGAAATACATCCTATGAAAGCTCTGACAGCTGGTGTTAAGCAGTGGTGGATCCAGTGCTAGTTCAGACGCCCATGTTGACAAGTGAGAGGCCGAATTACCCGCTTCTTAGACAGGCTGTAAAATATCATCTCCGTTTCCATTCCATATCCTGTGTATAACACAATGCCTGGGTCACTCGGGCTGAAAGCTGCCAGACTTGGTGGTAGGTTGGCCTCCTCCTACCAAACAACCATAGAAAATGTTTTAAAACAAACACTACAAATACTTAAAAAGCATTATTCATTCTAACTTATAAAAAATTATTGTTTTATATACATACTTCAGGAGAGAAAGGAGCTGGGAAGGTGAGCCAATCAAGGAGCTCACACTTAAGCCTAGTCCAATCAGATGCCCAGATACTGACACGCCTGTCAGCACTAGCAGCCAACCACATTTCATCTCCTTCAAGACCATATTCTGTGTACTAAAAAGAACAAACTTGCAATTATTATATCTTCTTAAAATGTCAACATGGATTTGCTATAAAGGATTGTCAGTTCTATTTCAGTGGATTTTATGGCAGACTTTTACTTATTTCACAAATAAAGGCAAACACTTAACTATGAGTGTGCTGCAGACTGTAATTATGAGTATCTATTGTAGATTATCAGAGAACATCCCTCGTTCTGACCTGCTTTTTAACGCACTGGATTGTGTTGATGGGCACCCCCTTGTGGTCGCTTATGATGCGAATTGTCATTCCAGTCATGGAGCTGCTGACGGCTATCAGACCATCTTTGCCCCCTGAGATTATTACCTGACCTTCAGAGGAGAGAAAAGAGAGCATGTCTATGTCTTCAGCCTATACCCACTTAACCCTAATATTAATCCCAGACTGTTAAGGTTGCTACTTACAGCAAATGTTGCAAAATGATTAATAAGTGCCTGACTCAAACAAGTATAAATGACCACTTAAAATCTTGCTTGAAGCTGGTAAAAAAAAAAAAAACGCAGTTGCTAGTATTTGTAAATGAAAAACTAACATTTACAAACATAACATGTATAACCCTAATTTTGGTTTTCTAAATACCAGTCTAAGAAAAGTTTTTAACAATGAAATCTCCCAATTACATGGCATATTCCTGAGCATATTTGAGCTGCTGCTACCTTATCAAGCAACTCTATCTAGCAGAAGTCTTGCCTTTTCTTTCATTGCGTATGATCAGTTATAACACATATGGTACCTAATCTATGGAATGCATTACTAGAGAACATCAGGGCTGTGCCTACTTCAAAGTAAACCCCTCCCGTTAATCCCTGATAAATCAGCTCTGGGTAGTGTGCAGGAGAGGAGCGCATACCCTCACCTTGTGTTGAGTACTGCACGGCAGTAACGGACACGGGGTGGGGCTGCAGCTTCAGCTCCATTTCAGAGGTGTCCAGTCGGAAGACACGCAGCGTCCCGTCGCTGTATCCTGCTGCCACGCGCTGGTCTTCCCACAACGAGCTCGTCAGCGGACTCCAGCAGACACACTGACAGCCCTAGCCAAACACAGGGAAGGAGCCGCCCCCCCAGGGTTCAGAACGTCGCCAGGCTAAAGTCCTCCGGTGCGGTTTCACTTGTGCAGTGACTGTGCTGCTCACCTGGTTGAGCACCTGGAACTGCACCACCAGCTCGTTGCTCGGGGCAGACCACACTCGGACACTGCCGTCCTCCCCGCAGGTGGCAAAGTGGCTCTCCTCAGGGCTGAAGACCACATCATTCACCTGGGCAGGTCAGGAGCACATCACCAGGCGTGCAGAAAGCGTAAGCCAACGTGCAGGTGTGACTGCAACGGAGGTTAGACTTCTCTGTGCTTCACAACTTCAGGCCTTTATAACATGTTAAATTCTGTCAGAAACACTTGCTGAATCTCACAGAACAACAGAGTGAGGTGAAGGAGGAGCCTGACAATGATCAGAATCAGTCCTCCATGTGTGCCACGCACGCAAACACACAAAAGGAACCCTACCTTGTTCTTGTGGCTGCTGATGAGCCGGATGCTGGTGTTCTCCACCCAGTTTACATACCACAGGGTGCCAGCAGTGGTGCCCACAATGCCCATCTCCAGGACATCATCGAAAGCTGTCCCTACTACTGTCCCGTCCAGCGTCATCTCCTGCTCCAGCAGCACTGACATACTCCTGAGGGTCAGAGGTAATGTCAGTAAATGGAGGGCACCAAAACAGATGAGAATCTGAATAGTGGAGGCCTAAAAATCATTCAAATTATAGAAAATATTTGTTCATTTAAAAATAAAAACAATCATAATCTAAAATAGTAGTTTCTGCTTTAAACTGTTAAAAATAATCAAACAGAAAATTGAATGCGATTCTTAGTACAAAGTACAACCTTGGACATAGAGGACGGAATAGACACATGTGCCCCTTTTCTACAACCATATCCGTTCAGGCCCAACCCAGGACAGGAGGGCATGGAGCGACCCGTTACATACAGCCAATTTGGATGGGCCTACTCTGAACCAGGCCGCAAATTTTCGGCAAGTCAAGTGATCTTGTCAGTAAACAAGCATTACATAGTCAATAAGTACAAAACGAAGACGAGTGCAATTAAACTGCATATAAAACAAACAAATCAATAAACTTTTGAAGGTATTCACGACAGAGTGGATTTCTCACAAATTGGTACTTTTTCCCCCCCAATCACGGCACTTTTCATAATCAGAGCATCGTTGGATTGCTCTCGCGTTTTCAAAACAAACAAAAAAAGACAGAAAACAACTAGCCGCCCATCTTCACATGTCATGCGCGCGGCTCTCGACGTCCGATGCGTGTGACATCATCACCTCGGCGCGGGTGACGTAGTAGGGAAAACACCCGACCCGCACCAGGCCGACGCGGCAAGGTTCCGGGTTGGTTGCGTGTCGGATCGGAAGCGCCGGTGGAAAAAGGATTACAGCGGTCAGAGTTAGTGCAGAACCCAGACCTGTCCTCGGAGCCCTTCGCTCCAGCTTTCATCGCCAGCACCGACTCCACTGCCCACAGCCGGACCCTGCGGGTGTTGCTTCCGGTCAGGAGCCGGTTCCCTCTGCACAGCAGCACTCCTGCGCACGAAGGTATACACGTCCTTAAAGTCCAAATTTAACACCTGCGAGGATCAGCGGTCTAACCTATTACGCAGGTTCAATACAGGTATATTTAATGCACTGGATTGGGCCCCCTTGTGGTCGCTAATAGAATACACTTAATAGAGCCACTTTTTTAAAATCATAAACAGGGTGGAAGATTCTGACAAGAAGAAACATTCTGTTAAGATATTAATTGCTTAGTAGGAAAGCCTATTCTGACTGACTCTATTCTGATGCTTGAGATTTGCGAATTAACATTTTAGTTTTGACTAATTTGAGAGTATCCTCGAAGGTGCGGGACCTGTAGGTATTTGTAATTTTGCTGCGGCTTGACTTAGAATTCGGGTGCGCAAGATCGAGGAACTTAGCTAGTGTGTGCATTCTTATCTCAGTGCAGCTTTGCAATTGCGCAGCAACACTTGTTTTTGTAGAGTCATTAAGGGTCTGAAGGGGTCACTTACATTTTTCAGTTATGCTTCACTACACTCTATGGGGGAAATTATGTTATCGTGGTAATCGCAAATTTGGAGATTTGCGGAAGTCTCGAGATGTATCCCTCCCAAATATAAAGGTCTACTAAATATTTTAGCACAAATTAGGTTTGGACACCTTGTGTAACCAGTTCAAAAATGTTTCCGCAACTCTGCTACCCAGTGTACTACAGGAAGCCCAGATAAGCTCCTCGGGCAGCCATACTGACCGATCTCGCCCTCGTCAGCCTCCCAGGTCATAAAGCAGCGTGAGGTGTTGCAGTCCCAGGCGCAGACGCGCCCGCTGTTGGTGCCTGTGTAAAGGATGGAGTCTGCACTGTAGCACAGCGCCGTGAGCTCCACCTGCCCCAACTCCTCAGGCACAGCTGCCCTCTGCACCTGGCGACAAGACCCAAAGTTGTCCCGAGTCCTGTTTGCTCTATGCATGCAAATTAGGGGCACACATAATTCACTTTGAGCAGAATCTGAGGCAAAAAAATACAAACTAGTATTAAATATCTTGTTTTTATAATTAAACGTTTCTAAAAACT
Organism: Hiodon tergisus; assembly: GCA_025775045.1. Lineage (NCBI taxonomy): Eukaryota > Metazoa > Chordata > Actinopteri > Hiodontiformes > Hiodontidae > Hiodon > Hiodon tergisus. The sequence continues at coordinate 8,002 of JAOVYW010002758.1, forward strand.
AAATCAAGTAATGTGATTTTCCAGATGCAAGTTGCTGAAAAATGCAGAGCCCCGCCTGTGCTAGAGCTATCCTCACTTTCAGCTCCACACCCTCTCCACGTGACTCGATGAGGCAGAAGAGGGCACCGGCGCTTCCCACACAAGCCAGCTGGCTCGCACAGGAAGGGCTGAAGTGGACCTCGTGCAGCGTCATTGGAAGACTAATGGTGGTCAGCAACTGGTATGTCCGTGTGTTCCAGAGAGCCAGCCCAGGATCTGTGTAGTCTCCTGCGCTGACAAACACAATCAAACGTCAGCAATTTCAAAATGACCCCGCGGATATTAAATTCAAGCATTTCCTTAGACTGGGTAAGGAAACTGACCGATGGAGAGGAAAAAGAAGTCATCTCTGGAAAAGGTGATACCCTGCACCTCCCCCTTGTGGTAAGATATGGTATTTTTCCGGGAGCCATCCTGGACATTCCAAATGCAGATGAGACTTCCAGACCCACCACTTCCTGCTGATGCCGAGGCCACAGTCTGCACTCGAAAACAAGCACCAAGTTAGGACCAGCAACCCCCTCAATGGACCGCATTACAGGATCAGGCTCACCACAGGACAGTACCTGTGCATCGTTAGCCACAGCCAAGGTGGAGATCTCCTCTGTGTGACCCAGCCAGTGCCTCTGAGAGCCGGTGTGGAGGTCCTCCACAACCAACACACAGCCACAGGTATACGCAAACAGACCTGTAACATTCACGTTTCTATTAACAAGTCAAAAGCTGGATGGTCAGTGATGGCAGTAAACACAACCAACTTCACCTGTGTCTGGATTCCAGACTATGTTTCCACGCCCATTGCCATTGTAGCCAATAACAGCTTTCAGCACCAGGCCATCCTCTTCAGGTTTTAGAGCTGCAGCACTCTGAGGGAGACCCAGGTAGAGAAGGGACGTGATACAGAGTCCTGATACAGACAATTTCCTGTCTTTACACATCATCAACTACTCATACGCATGAGAAGTGTCACTGTACCTGATCCAAGGACGATATCTTAAAGCGTGGAGTGAAGTGCTTGTAGGAATCTGGGCGAACCGGCGACTTTTCATTTTCATCTGCCCGTTTACGACAAACAAAAGTGACCAGACAAATTACGCATGTCACATGTATGGGCGAAGCAAATGCCCACAGGACAGACTTACCGAAGGGGAGGCGGCTCCTTCCGCTCTCCTTGTGGCCTCCCATCTCTGTGACGCGGAGGAAGGAACCTGACGCCGGGGCAGGCTGGTCATCGAGTCGCTTCCTTTCTTCTGTGTCTTCACACAGTGACAGGAAGGCAAGAGCTACAGAGGGACACAGGGAGACACGCGGTCGTGAAGCGAGGCTGTCACTCTTGCCGTCAACAGCAGAAGTCTAGCTCTGGAAAGCCAAAAGATGCAGCCCTGATCACTGTACTCCTATTCATTGCTCACATTTTGCTATGGTAACTGATTTCCCCAAACTTCAGCACAGCTAACTTTAGTAACAACCATAATTATTAAATTTTTTTAATAAAAGCACCACAGACCTTTTAACATGAAGTTCAAATTAGAAGCTCTTAATGCAATAGCACACTTAATTGATTTAATCTGAAAGCCAACTAAATTCCTATACAGCCATTTAGGATAATATGCATTTTTACTTCTATCTGTATAGAATTAAATGTTTAAATAGTACGCTTGTTTCAATTACTTTCGATGAGCAGATTTAAGTATTAAATGTAATTCAGTATCAGAGGTCAAATTACTTAAGAAAAATCTTTTGTTTTTTTAAGTATACAGTGCTTAAAGTAACCTACACATTAAGTGGAATACACTATTAAATTTTATTCGTCAGTAAGACGATGAAAAACAGAAAATCAAAGACCCAATATCTGAAACGTACTGGGAATTGCAGTTTTGTGACAACTTGTGATAATCTAATTCAATCGTTTTTATTCCATTCATAAAAATAAAATGTAATTCTTAGTAACTTTTTTAATTCAAAGTAAAACGTTGTTGTATTGCTTCAGCTGTCTAATAGGCTGACAAGAAATTAAATGCCTGGGCAACCAATACAAGTCTTACGTTATTCGCTAGAGTTTATCGCTCTCGACTAGGCACTCACCTTCATGACCCGTCTTGTTTATGGAACTGATGTCCAGGCAGGGTGGAGAAGATGAAGGAAGGGGCGCAGCTTTCCGGGGCATCCCATTGGACAGCAGCATCCCGCGGACGCTCTCCGAACCCCCGACTGCAGGAAACGAGTGTACCCGAACTGCTGTGCAAGTCTTTTTATTGTGAGAGTTCTTACTCGCCAGAGAAATCAATAGACAACACCGAAATTCTATACCGGCTACCTTACAATGCAACCAATCTATACACACTTAATACTCAATACACAAAAAACATGTGGTGCAATTTATCAATGAGCAATGTGTGAATCTCTTGCATTATAGAATAAGTCAAGTT
>JAOVYW010002759.1:4249-14739 GCA_025775045.1 Hiodon tergisus
AATGAGAAAATCGATCGCACAAGATGCCGCCCTGGGGAGCTGCCCATGTCGCCCATGCCTAAATCCGCCACTACTTTTACTGTTGTTTTCTGAATTACGTGTATTCCAAACATAATTGTCCTGGCGATGTCCACAAGACTATTTAAACCTGTACATCGAAAATTAACTAGCCACCAAGTTAATGATGACTAGTTACGTTTCTAATTGATCGAAGTTCAGTCCCAGCAAACACACGATGTAATGGTAATGTACTTTATTGGTAATGTCACGATTTACCAGCTGACAACGTTGTAGATGCGTAGTGGGTTGATATATCTTGGTATATCTGTTTATTTAACAAATGTATAGTTTGTTAATGTTACTCCTTTAAATGGAAGATATCCCTATATGTGAAAATACCAGATAGCCAGCTACGTTAAATCAGCTAGTCCTAGCTACTGACAGTAACGTTCATTTACTTCTCGTTAGTTGAAGCTCTGGAGTTAGCCGTTGCAACATTAATGTTAGATAAAAACGCCTGGACTTATGTGCACTCCTCATCAAACTCCACCGGCTCCCTGTTGCTGCTCGGATCCACCGCAAGATCCTCACACTCACTCACCAAGCCACCCCCAGATCAGCTCCTGGATACCTCTGCTACTTCAATGAGCCGTGCAGTTCCTTTCTGATAGAAGTGTAGACATACAGAAAACATGACACCAATATGAGATGGATCCTGAACAAAAACATTTGAAGGAGGCCCAAAAAAATTGAAAAGAGAGAGATGACCACCATCATGGCCGTGCTGCACTATGTGTAAAAGAGAGTGAACGGCCATTGACGCCTGTGATCTGTAGGTCAACTGTTGATAGGTGGCAAAATCCCTGAGAGGAAATAAAAGAAAGATTTTGTTAAAATGATATCCAGCCCATAAATTAATATGCACAGACCATTTAACATCCATTGTAAAGCACCTCCAGACATCAAATCCAGACGCAGTGCGACCACTGGCTAATCCTGTTAGGGAAGGTGAGAGAAAGACATCACTTGAATTGAGTACGTACTCTATACCTGAAGTGGTTACATCTGATGTCTTTTGCTAAGAAAAATTACCCTTGTGTTGTTTTCTTGCACACATAACACCACAGATTCCCAAATTCACCCCACTCTCCGGTTCCAGAAATACATGATAGTAAAGTTTTCCCTTTGATAGACTTGCTTTGTGTTGCTTATTGAACTGAGGTTTGGGTTTCAGGTATGAATAATGCTTTGTGTTTAAATTTTCTGCAGTTGCTGGACCCTCAATGCCCAACCCAACTCAGCCTCCCACTCAGGGTTTAAAGATAACATATGGTAATTTTTATTTATTTATTTATATTTATATTTGCTTTCCTATCCGGTACAGTATTTATTTGTCACCACCTACTATGAAGATTTGGCTCTGCCCTTTGTTAAGATATCCTAGACATTAATTCTACTACTGAATGGTTTGATGAGTGTGGAAATTATACTAATAATATTCCGTGGCCTCTGCAGTCACCAGATCTCAACCCAGTTGAAAGCATATGGGAGAGTTTGGACAGCACTCCAGTAGAGTTCCAGAGACTCATAAAATCTATGCTACGGCGCATTTAAACTATTCTGGCAGTAGAGGCCCAACACCTTCTTGAGACTCTTCATGTTGTTTTTTCCATTGTCACCCGCCTGTATATGTGTAAAACTTCCAGAGATCTTTGAGATCGCAGATTCAAGGTTTACAGACCAGGTGATTTTCACTTAGCCCTCACAATTTTTTATTTATGTAGTTTCCTAAATGGCGTTTACTGATGTGTACTTATGCAAAAGATTAGTTAATAGTTGATATCTTATACATTGATATATATCTGCAATTTTGATCTTAGAAAATTAATTTAAATACATACTATTTGGCTCATCCAGTGTTATAATAGGCCCGTTTTTTCAGGTTGACAAGAATTGTTGGAAGAATGATATGCTATATTATTAGGGTTAATATAAGTATGATTGTATGGGAAAATTTACAGCAAAATGTGTGCACTACAAAACTGGTGGTTTTTCACCTCAGAAGCCTTTCATCAAGCCAGTATCTACTCCAGTGTTAATGCTTTTGTAACTAGGTATTTGCAGAAGAAAGTTGGCAGGCATTGCTCACAAACTTGTTATTGTATGTCTGCAACTGCAGTACATTCTTTAAACACTGTTTGAGTTCTATCCATTTAGCCAACATTGATGAAAATTCTTGACAACTGGTCCATTTTCATTGGTGTGGGTTCATTTAATGGGAACTGAACCTGTCAACAGTAGGTTTCAGGTTTGGATCACAAATGGGGCAGTGGTTGTGTCACCTAGAACAACGCAAGTAATTTCGATTGGCTTAATACATTGTCCAGCTGTATTATCGGGGAATGTGTAAAATGCAAGCTATTGTAATTGTGGGGCACATTTTCAACTGTGGGGGGCGCTACAAACCTGGTTCACCGCCAACTAATAGCTTTAGTTTCCTCAACATGTAGAGGCTAACATGTAAATGTGTGTCTGGGTAGTTTAAAGAATGAGTGGATGTTTGTAATATTGTGTAGGGTCAAAGATACCTTAGTAGTGTGTCATCTATCCTGGTTGTGTGACGTGTTTTAGATGTCTAATTCTGCATTTAAAGCAACTGTAAAACTATGCTCTCCAACAGAGCATACAATCATGCTCTGAAGTGTTCTCCAACAATCTGAAGATCTGAAGTTCTGAAGATCAACCACTATGTCAAAGAGCTAAAAGTAACAAATGGATTTGGTGACTGTGGTGAGCCACAGTCACTGAAGTATAAGAGGTGATATACGGTCTGAGGTATTAAAGCTCACAGGATCTCATTCTTGATTAGAAAACCAGCTGCAAATGAATGACCTCTCATCATAGGTCAGTCATGTCCTCTTTCGCAGTGAAGCTTGGGTGTTTTAGCTGTGCTGCAGTCGCAGGGTCTGCGTTCCTTGAACACAAGACAATTACAGAACTAAACAGTCTTTTGGAATTCTTAAAAGTCATTCGGCATGTGGATGAAGACCTTTTCCACTCATCACAAAAGAAAACTAAGATAAGGCAAATCTGTCTTTAGGGTTGTGTATGTGACAAAGACCCGCTCAGGGCCAGATCTGAGTGACAATATATTTGATGTCAGGGTTGTGTCAGAGTATCTCTATTTTAAGTCAGTCATGCTTTCATTAATTTAGTCTGCAGTTTGTCTATCCTTGACCAGTATGCACCAGAAAACATTTTAAATGTGACATCGCAAACACTGCTTGGAGCAAAACCCTTTACATTTTATTCTCTTGACATGAAGGTGTGGGCAAGTGTAAAGGTGACTTGGTTGTTCATAACTGAACATTAGTGGTAATCTTGGCACCAGGCAGGTTTGATCCTTTCTGGACCTGTAAAAAAAAAAAAAAATCTCTCCGTTCTCTCCGGTGCTTTGATCTCCACGAGTTGGTCTGCACAGCTGAGCTCATATCTGCCTACCCACTCTATTACCATGTCCACTACAAACCAGTTTAAAGAGAAAAAATGACTGGTCCAAGGAGCTAAGGGCTCAGGTTTGATATCTATTTGTTTGTTTCTTTAAAAACAAAAAAAACATGCCATACAAGACAGCCCTGCTTGAGGCCAGAGGCAATTAATTTGCCCCACTGCATGTCGTGTTAGCCATCCCTGGCACTAAATGGATCAAAGCAGGACATGATAATAGCATGTAAATTGGGTGTAAAATAATGTACAGGCAGATGTGTAACCGATAAGGCTGGGATTACTAGATCGAAGGCAATTAGGATGGGAAGAGACTAGTCATACCGCATCCGCACAATTAGTAATTCCAAATTGTGAAGAGAAATAAGATTTCAGAACTTGTAAGAACTTGTAGGCCGAAGAAAATCTAACACTGGACACTGAATTCACCCCTTGAATACAAAAACATGAGACATGTAGTCATCTCCAAGGTTGATGCACCAACATTAATCCACAATTCAAAGCAAAGCAAATTGCATGGCATTGAATTCAAACTAGCTGCGTAATGATACCGAACGACTATTTTAACTTTTTTTTTTGCAATCAGCAACACCTCCCCAGATGCCGTTTAGCTTCATCACACCCTCTGACGCACTTCAGTCGGACCTCAAAACCGATTCAGCCTTATTCTGTCAGTTAAAGACCGTTTCTATTTATTGTAGACATCAAACATGTTTTGGCTCACATAGGAAAAGCCATGATGACCACAAAGCTATATTTGCCCTTCAGCTAGTAAGGGAGATTAAACAAATGCAGCTCTAGCCATCGTGATGTAGCCACACCCTGTTTCACTTTGTAGTTTTAAACAGGCTCCTTTATCCCAGCACAAACTGTAACACTATCAAGCGACTAGAATATGCAATAGTCGAAACAAAGATATGTTAATAAGTCACGGTCCATTTTAAAACCTTGTCATTTCAAAACGACGAATATGTTGACTAATACTTTCTGAGGATGCTTAAAGTTTCTGGTCTATGGTCTGTGGTCCCGCAGTTCCTACACCTGCCTTAGGCAGTTCTGATTCCAGCTCCCCCTAGCTTCCCTGAACTAGCAATTGAAGACCCGCTTCCTGGCCGAGAGCCCTTTCTGCCCCCGGAACGCTTCTTTCCACTGGACTTAGACTTGCCTCTTTTCACCCGGAACTTCTGCTGTAAACAACAAAAAACAAAACAAAACAGAAACGTCATACATTTTGTGCAGCCTCCTGAAGATTTTGCTCAGTGCACGAGAGCTGGGCAATATCCTTTTTAAATCATCTCCCTAAAGAATGAGTGTTGCATTCTGTGGTAAACCCAATTTTTTAATTTGGTGACAAAATAAATATAAATAAAAAACATTATTAATGTTTATATAAAAATAATACGGCTTTAACAGCACAATATAGATCTCACTCCACTGAAGAACTGATATTACTATTATTTACATCATGAGGTAGATTATTTGTATTATTCAAGACTGCACTTTCTGCTGGTTCCATGGCAAGTTTTATACCTCAGCAAGAGATTCAGGTTCAGGTTCTCTCAGTGGAGCCGAAATGGTGGGTGTAGCAGTAAAACTGCCATGCTCCAAAGACTGATACCCTGACATTCAGTGTGGTGAGTACCTGTGGCTGGTCTGGCGTCATCATGGGTTCACAGATTAAGTTGATGTCGGGGGCTTGGCTGACTGCCAAAACAGATTGAGAGACCACCATGTTGCACACTGTTGACTTCTGTTGAATAAAGAGGGGGGGCAGGACACTGTTGAAATACGGTTATCTTTTCCATTGTATCCATCAAGGGGATTTCTGTTATACATTATGTACAGTTGTGCTCAAAAGTTTACATACCCTTGGAGAATTGGTAATATATAAAACATTATTGAGCTGGCAAAATGCATTTCTTACGGGATTTATATTCAGCTGTAGGTTATAACAGAACGGCACAATCATAAAACAAAACATGGCAACAAAGAAAAAAAATGAAATGACCCCTGTTCAAAAGTCTGCATACCCTTAGATCTTAATACTGTGCATTCCCCCCCTTTAGCCTCAATAACAGCGTGCAGTCTTTTGTAATAGTCATCTATGAGGCCCCAAATTCTTGCAGGTGGTATAGCTGCCCATTCGTCTTGGTAAAATGCCTCCTGGTCATGCAAAGTCTTTGGTCGTCTTGCATGAACCGCATGTTTGAGATCTCCCTAGAGTGCCTTGATGACATAAATGTCAGGAGACTGTGGCCTTTTTCTGCTGTAACCACTGAAGGGTCAACTTGGCTTTGTGCTTAGGGTCATTGTCATGCTGGAAAGTCCAAGAGCGTCCCATGCTCAGCTTTCGTGCAGAAGAATGCAAATTGTCTGCTAGGATTTTCAAATTCAAGATTCCCCGTGCCTTTAGAGCTCACACATCCCCAAAACATCAGTGAGCCACCACCATGCTTCACAGTAGGGATGGTATCCTTTTCACTATAGGCCTTGTAGACCTCTCTCCAAACATAGCATTTATGGTTGTGACCATAAAGCTCAATTTTGGTCTCATCACTCCAAATTACAGTGCGACAGAAGCTGTCAAGGTGTTGTCGGGCATATTGTAACTGGGCGTCATTGGCGCAGTAAAGGCTTCTTTCTGGCAACGCGACCATGCAGCTCATTTTTCAAGTATTGTGCTCCTTGAAACAACCACACCGTCTTTTTACAGAGTAGCCTGTATTTCTCCTGAGGTTAAAGTTCCATTATCTTGTTACCAGGTCATTTGACAGTTATTTTTCTGCTCCCCATGGCTCAATATCTAGCCTGCTCAGTGCATCCAGGTGAGAGCTATCAAACTCATTGGCTATTTATACGCAGACACTAATTGGAATTTAAAAAGCCACAGGTGTGGGGAATTAACCTTTAATTGCCATTTAAACCTGTGTTTGTCACCTTGTGTGTCTTTAACAAGGCCAAACATTCAAGGGTATGTAAACTTTTGATCAGGGCCATTTGGGTGATTTCTATTATCATTATGATTTTTAAAAAGAGCCAAACAACTATGTGATAATAAATGGCTTCATATGATCAATATCCTTAAATAAAAGACAATGCCAAAATTTCACAATTTCTGCCAGGGTATGCAAACTTTTGAGCACAACTGTATTAACATATTGTAAGTAAAAAATCAGCTTACTCTAAAATATAGCATGATTAAATTTAAAGCTTAAAAAATATATAATTGAGTTCATTCAAACTGATCAGATAATCATTGTATGACGTAATGAATAAGAGAATTAATTCAAGTCCTGGAACAGTCCGAATTTCCCAGACTAATAACCCAGATTTGCGGTCCTGGAGGTCCAGTCCCTGTCCACTAGTCATAACATGAGCAACAGCGAGTGACTTTGTTTTCTTTTTTAATTATTTTATTTTTATTTTCATGGTGAATGGTTTTCCTTTGAATGTCTTATCTCTATGAATTAAGCGGTGTAAATTGAATAATCCTTTTTTATTATTATTTGGTGTGTCATGAGTGCACTTATAAAACTGGACAAAATGATTAAACATTTGGATATATTCATGTAAAATAGGACCAAGACAGGACAGGGTTAATACATCCAGAACTCTGCATAAATCCTTCAGGGTAAAACGGTTTCCTCATTAATCAGATAAAACCAAAAATACCAATCAGCTGATAATTGTTTTACCCCGTTCTCTTTGAGTGGACATATCTTGCCCTGCTGGTCCTCTGAGTGTCGGCAGGCCGTCTCCTGAATGGGGAACCGCAGCTTTCTCACCAACAAAGGCGAGTCCTCGGATTTCGGGTACAGCTAGTATCAGAAATGGCAAAGGAACGCCTGTTAAAACAGTAAAAACAAAAGCGCGACAGCCGTGCACTGTGCTCACAAAAGTGTATACTCACTGTCTCGATGTGAAGCTCACTAGTTTTTGGTTTAAAAGCATTGACTTCTCCAATCCGCTGGATATAGCGGGCGGTGGCATCCGCAATGACATTGTCGGGATTGGAATCATCCTGAAATTGATAAGTTAACTGCATAGTAGAAAGACCGATCAGTAGAAGCGTTTTCACGAAAAACCCCATTCTTCAAGCGAGTTTCCGTTGCGGAGAACATTTTGTATTGTCCTTGTATTTATAGCTCCCGGCGCACGTTGGACTTTCCAGAATTGTGCAATTTGTTATTTCGGTGCCGGGAAGTTAGCTCGTTATCTGTTTTTTGTTATTAATGAGGCTAAAGTGAACTGTTATTCAGGTATTGTGAATAGTGTTATCCATCAGTTTTGTCATTATTTATTTATTTATTTATTTGAGTTTATGATAGTTAAAATTTTTCCGGTTCAAAGTTTTAAGTATGTAAATCGCCTTGTTAAGTGTCTGCTAAATACTAAATTCTTACGAAATAAAAAGCTGACCACTATATGAACATATATAAATTACACGTTACTGTAATGGACTTTGGTTTCAGTTCACAAGTTTTTATGGATTCCTTCTAACAAATAATATTTTAACAGGGATAAAATTGGACAATACTTGAAGGGCTCACTCGTTTGTGTTTTCAATTAAAAATAAGAAAAATACCATTACTATTAATATGCATTTGTATTATGACAGCTATGTATGTATTCTATTAGTCATATATAGCATTTTGTCCGGTTGAGACTAATAGTCTTCAAATTAAAATATTGTAATTCGCTTAAATATCAAACACAAGGCAGTTGGTTGAATTTTTCTTGTATATTCGCGAGGGGGAAAAAATGTAAGTTGTCTGATGACAGCTCCAGTAGAATTTAAATAGTGTTTGTAATATTCTCCTATATCCTTTGCATTCGATAATGCCACCACATATGACACCTTAATATTCAAAAGCTGAGACCACATCTGACCCACACACCACCACCCTTGTAACTTAATCAGTGAGAGTCTAAATTCGTTGTCATTACTGTCGCTATTTTTTCGTCAGTATAAGCATTACTGGGTTTTAAATATTTTGTATCAGAATTAGTTAACCTTACGCGAGGCGGCTTTTTATGACGTTTGTAATTTTACGTATCGGCTAACTGTTATACAGAAATAATTTATAATTTTGTAAGCTGAATTTGCAACTTCATAATTAAAAGAAAATCATCAGAATTACCACTACTTCAACCGTATGTTACGTATACGCGATTTGGGATTTGACCAAATCTGGAGGGAAATTCACAAACCCCTATCGGGCAGACTAAGAAAAACGGTTCGTGTATTAATTATAGTTTCGAAGAGAATATGGGCGGACTACAGCCTTTTCAAAACGTCTCTAACAGATCTTAAGCAAAATGTGTAATAAACCCCAGTCCTAATCACCGGTGTAAAGTTTAATGGGAATTACAAAATACACAACAGGAGTGTTTTGAAATTGTAGTTCACTCTGTATTTCTTATCTCAATTGATTTTATGGATTCAGAGCCAGGCATTAATGCCTAATTAGGCTGCAAATTTAAATCCCAGCTGAGGCACAGCGGTTGTACCCGTTTGTAAATTATATAAATAAATAACTGAACTTTGAAGAGTATATAGTATAGCAAAGTGCAAAGGTTAGCCTTTTCAAAGTGATTGTAATTGATTTAGGCAACGTGTGTTACAAACGACTCATCAAATCACCATTGCTTAAAGTAGTAAAATGAGTGCACTCATCGCCAAATAGGCCTACTTTTCAAGATCATTTGTGTGATTATTGTTATTTGCACCTTTGACCCTCTGTGAATATTACCCTGAAAATGTGTCTTAATGAGAGGCATTGATTCTACTTTCTTTTTTTTCTGAAACATATCTTTTAGTGAAAAGTTTAGTTTTTTTATTGCATAGTCATTTTTTTCTGTCTGTATACATCCAGTAGGTTCACCAATGGCATGCCAAAACTTCTTTACTTCTTGTGTCATATGTTATTAGATTATAATTTATTTTTATTATTAATTTTATTATTACTATTTTTGGTGCAACTGTATCGGAACATTATGGGAAATTAGTAAATTATATTATAACTGCTGGGAGACACAAACTCCAGTGTCCTGTTTCAATGGGGCCAGATTGCCATTATCACCATGAAAAGGGCTTATGAGAAAGCCTTTATATTACATGGATATACGTACAACATTCCGTAGAAATGCTGCAAATGGAATTTCATGAAAAAAATTTCACGTAAAACCTTTAGGACTCTTATAAAAAAACGAGCTCACCGATCACCTTTGATGAAAGTGAGTTAAAAAAAAAAAAATCTTCACCAACTGCCAAAATATTTTGCCCAACCAGGAGGTTCAGAGAGTTTCTGAAAGAACAAAAAACAAGTATTGCATCAGTCACTGGGCAAACACAAAAACCCTGTTTGCATTTGAACAAAACATGGATTTTCTGTTACAGTTATCAGTCTATTTGTAATAATATAGTGGCTGTTTTTCACAGGCTTCCCAGCACCATACTAAACTGTAAATAATCCCAGCATGTCTTCAGACCAAAATCAACAAATTTGAAAAAGCCACTTCAAAATAACTTGTTTTGTTTAAACTGCATGTAAAGTTGTTTCCGTAAATATCCACAAATGTCAGATGTATAAACTTGTAGGCTACAGATGGATGAGGCACATTATCTCCAATGTAAGTTGCAACATTTTGTTAAAAAAACCCTCATCAGTTCAGGTATTAAACAAGGACCACAATCTTAGCAATAAGAAGTATGTTCATTTAACACAGAAGCGGAGGTTCTGCTCTTGTGTCAAATCAGACAGCTGGCAGATATGTTGTTATGTTTGAAGAGATAGATGGGTCCTATATACATGTGTTAAACACAAACCTTGCGCTCCTCTGGGTCTTTGACCTCTTCACAGGACACAAAGAGCGAAGCGGCTTCGCCTGGCCGTGTCTTCAGGATTGTGGCTGTACTGGTGCACTTCTTCAGAGACTGCCCACAGGAAGACACAGAGATGCTATTCGTAAGTAACAGGACTATA
>JAOVYW010002760.1:0-14736 GCA_025775045.1 Hiodon tergisus
CCCTGATCAAAAGTTTACATACCCTTGAATGTTTGGCCTTGTTACAGACACACAAGGTGACACACACAGGTTCAAATAGGAATTAAAGGTTCATTTCCCACACCTGTGGCTTTTTAAATTGTAAGTAGTGTCTGTGTATAAAGTCAAATAGTTTATTTGTTCTCATGTGGATGCACTGAGCAGACTAGATACCGAGCCGGGGTGGTGGTGCAGAAAAGAACTATCAAAAGACCTGTGTAACAAGGTAATGGAACTTAATAAAGATGGAAAGGGATATAAAAAGATATCCAGAGCCTTGGAAATGCCAGTCAGTACTGTTCAATAACTTATTAAGAAGTGGAAAATTTGGGGACCTCATGATACCAAGCCAAGGTCAGGTAGACCAAGAAAGATTTCAGCCACAACTCCCAGAAGATCAGGATACAAAGAAAAACCCACAGGTAACCTCAGGAGAAATACAGGCTGCTCTGGTAAAAGACGGCGTGGTTGTTTCAAGGAGCACAATACTCGAACAAAAATGAGCTGCATGGTCGCGTTGCCAGAAAGTAGCCTTTACTGCACCAATGTCCCAAAAACACCCAGTTACAATATGCCCGTCAATACCTTGACACGCCTCACAGCTTCTGGCACACTAATTTGAAGTGATGAGACCAAAATAGAGCTTTATGGTCACAAACATAAGCACTATGTTTAGAGAGGGGTCAACAAGGCTTACAGTGAAAAGAATACCATCCCTACTTTGAAGCATGGTGGTGACTCACTGATGTTTTGGGGGGGTGTGAACTCTAAAGGCATGGGGAATCTTGTGAAAATTGATGGCAAGATGAATGCAGCATGTTATCAGAAAATCCTGGCAGACAATTTGCATTCTTCTGCACCAAAACTACGCATGGGACGCTCTTGGACTTTCCAGCACGACAACGACCCTAAGCACAAGGCCAAGTTGACCCTCCAGTGGTTACAGCAGAAAAAGGTGAAGGTTCTGGAGTGGCCATCAGTCTCCTGACCTTAATGTCATCGAGCCACTCTGGTGAGATCTCAAACGTGCAGTTCATGCAAGACTACCAAAGACTTTGTATGACCTGGAGGCATTTTGCCAAGACGAATGGGCAGCTATACCACCTGCAAGAATTTGGGGCTATTACAAAAGACTGCACGCTGACATTAATGCTGAAGGGGGCAATACACAGTATTAAGAACTATGGGTATGCAGACTTTTGAACAGAGGTCATTTAATTTTTTTCTTTGCATGTTTTCTTTTCTGATTGTGCCATTCTGTTATAACCTACAGTTGAATTCCATAAGAAAAAAAAGAAATGCGTTTTGCCAGCTCACTAATGTTTTCTTTGAAAATGGTACTGTATTACCAATTCTCCAAGGGTATGCAAACTTTTGAGCAAAATTGTATTACGTGGATGGCCGGATGCGTGTGCGTCGCTTACCTGGAGAACACATGGCACCAGGAGATACACTATGGGAAGAAGGCAAGCCGGCGGAGGCAGTGTGATGCTTTGGAAAATGTTCTGCTGGGAAACCTTGGGTCCTGCCATTCATGTGGTACCTCCTACCTAATCCATGTACACCCTTTCATGGAAACGGTATTCCCTGATGGCATGGGACTATTCCAGCAGGACAATGTGCCCTGCCACAAAGCAAAAATGGTTCATGAATGGTTTGAGGAACACAACGAGTACAACATGTTGACTTGGCCGCCAAATTCCGCAGATCTCAATCCAATCGAACGCGTAGGATGCGCTGGACAAACAAGTGCGACCCACGGTGGTCCCACTTCGCAACTTACAGGACTTAAAGTATCTGCTGCTAATGTCTTGATGCCAGACACCACAGCACACCTTCAGAGGTCTAGTGGAGTCCATGCCTCGATGGGTCAGGGCTGTTTTGGCGACAAAAGGGGAACCTACACAATATTAGGCAGGTGGTCATAATGTTATGGCTGATCACACATACACACAGCACAGTTGTAGCAACAAAGAAATATAGACTCTACACAAATATACAATATTTGAAATTTAAAATAAAAAAACCAGAAGTAAAGGCTAAACATACATAGTTCAAGGTAAACTATGAAATAAAAATGTATATGTACGAGTATGTGATAAAATTCACGGAAGTAGTGCAAAGTTATCAGAGGGTAATGCAGTAATGTTATAATCAAGGGCCTCAGCACCCACCCAGTTGATTCAGGGCCATGATGTCCCGCCTGCCGGGGGAGGCATTGTTAAGCCTAAAGTCTAAGTCTAAGTCAACATTGTAAATTTGATGTCAGCTATAATTTTTACAAGTCTTTAAACATTTACTGCCATCTAAAAGGAGTAGGCTTGAATATCACAAAACTACATATTGCACACATGCAAGGCTTGAGGTTTCTTGATCTCGCCAAGGAACTTCATTTCTTGCAGGCTTCGAAGTTTCGAAAAGTACAAAAGATTTACCTAGTATTTGTCATATATTTATTATAAGCACAACAAACAGAATATATGGTAATGAGACACAGATGCAGAAACACACACACCCATGTCCTTGTTCACAATCATTGGCGGCTAGGACACCCCCGCAGCCCCCCGCAGCCCAAAGGCCCCCACCTCATTGCAAAAAAATAAAAATAAAGTGCAGTAATTCTGGTGCACGAAAACTAGCAGCGACGATATCTAACGTGCATTACGGTTCACAGCGAAATGCTTTACTTCATCGATGCGGGTGAGGGAGGCCTCGAGCTCTGACCTTGCAGGGAAGCCTCTCCAAAGTCTGGGCCGCCACTGTACATAATCTAACACACTTAGAAAATCTCCGCTTTGTGTATTAAAGGAAGAAAACAGGTCACAATGTTTCCTGTATGCCACTATTACATGAATTTTGATAGGTGTTAATTTCATCCCGACTTACTATAAAAAATGTTTTTATTTTATATCGTTGTATATAAGCTAGAGCTTACACGCAGAATGAGATAAGTCTAAACTTTAATTTAGTTAAAACACCCTCGTGCCGTAAAACGCAACAGAAAGAATCCTCCCGGTTTGGGGTATAAAGCCACGGAAAAACACTAAATGAAATCCTCCCGGATCGGGGAAAAAAGCAAAGAACAACGGAACTTCCTCCCGGATCGGGGCATGAAATCGTGGCAATTAGTCGTAGGAGTCTCGTCCTCCTCGTTCGGGTTTCCTGGCCGGAGCTGTAAAGACAAAGCACACGTTTCTCCCGATCGGCATTCGCTACTTTCGGTTTGTGCTCACCTGTAGCTTCCCTGGTGCCGATCTATTCTCCGTCTGTCTGCCAGCTTTTATTCTTTCCCTCCCCAATCAGCCGATGCGTTTCAGCTGTGCCTGTGATTGCTGGGGAGGGAACGTACTGTCGCTCAAGAGCCTGCCTCCGTGCTTGAGGGGGGGGGAGCAGCTTTTGCCGCATCTGCCATCCGTAAGCCCCGGGGTTGCCACAAGGTTCATAGACACTGTGCAGCTTTATTATATAGTTAATTAGCTGTATATATCACAAATTCCTATGGAAAGTGTTTGACAGTAGAAAGAGAAAAATCAACACATTATACGCAATTGTTAACAGAGAAGTAGCGGGGTGTAGTTGGTTATTTTGACTACTTAAAATGACTACTTTTGAGAAAAAAGCAAAAAAATGTGTATGATTGTAAACAAGCGTGGAAGATTCGAGTGTTTTAAAAGTAACTGTGTGTGTACAATGGGTGTTATGTTTCTATTTTGCCAGTAGGGGGAGCGCCGCGTTTATATTTTTCCTAGGCCAAAATAATAAACAAACCCGGCCCTAGCTACAGCTGTGACAAGTACCTCCTCACTATTATCCTCCCTCCGCGTCGATGCGCTTTGCGCTGACGTTCAATCAATGGGTAGAATCTGAGCCCTCTGCGTTAATTGGGAGAAGTCTGTGGAGTCTTTTTAATCTTAAATTGTGCTCCGTCTATTAAAACATAGAAAGGACGCAAACACCATAGCCTACCAGGAATTTCACTGCTTCAGTCTGTATCCGATCTGCTGGATTGAAGCAGTTACGATGAAGTTTATTCTCGGAACTACAACCAAAAATACAAATTAATCGCATGTGTTTTCCGTAGCCAAGACGTAAACACGGAGGCAGACATGTTTTCAGGCAGATAAAGATTATTTTAGATTTGTGCGTTATAAAGAATAATAAACTCTAAATATCTGCCTGCGAAATTTTAATATAATCAGTTGAACAAAATACTGCACATTAATGTTTCAATACAGTAAATGTTAGAACACCATAGGAATTTTCTATGTGCAGCATCCGTGTAGCCGTCTAGACGTCACTCTTCCGTTGGTTTAATTATAACGGTAAGTAGGTTATAGTAAACCTAAATGCGGTTCTACCACTTGCAATTAACTCACCATTAGGGTGCTAAAACGATAACCCAGTTATTTTATCCCCAAATTGTAGTTCCTTTTTCCCGCCATGTCTAATATAACGATTTCTCTTTTCAGTTACATCTTCAACGGACTAAATGTTGTCCAACAAAACGGTTAAGTAGAAGTAATACCCCAAAACTGGGGTGAGCTCTAGAGTTTCGTAGGTCAAGCGATACTTCAGGAGAAAAATAGTTCGTCCGGTAGGGGAGGGGCAGCTTTGTTTTAGGGTACCTCGAAGCGGGGAAAAACCTCAAACTTCCAGACTTGAAAGCTAGCCCTGGGGGCGGTGAGAGAGAGACACGGCAACAAATCAGATCTCACCTTGCATGCAGCGTGGAACTTGAAGTTTCTGCCGTAGAAAACACTTTTTGGGAGAACAGAGCCTGGGCTATCCTGGTGAATGGAACAGAGGACGTATATTTTGACAGATGTGCATTCTTTAGTCGATGAAAACTTTGTGGACGCGGGAAGCCAAAAGACTAACTTAAGATCTTGGACGATTTCCTAAAGTACAGAAGCGCATTTAAAGGTAAGATGCTGAAAACACGGCTATCCAGAATCTGACACGTCATTCAGCCATTTTGCTAAAACTCTTAGGAAACAATTTTTTAATCTAAAATCTCCTAGTTCTGACCTTCAATTCCGTTGAACTAGTAAAAGGATGGTTTGTTCTTGCTAAAGTGAAACTGATTATGATATTAGTCTAATAAAGTACTAATAATTTGTATTATGTTGATAGTCTGTAACTGTTTGATTTGGGGTTTTAAAAATGATATTCTTTTTATTAAAATACCTGTATGCACTGTGTTAATGATGTTTGTAAATTTTAGCCACAGAGGGAAAATACCCCCCCCCCCCAATTTGTAAGACACTTCTTGTTTTAACCAATGAAAGTGCCGGGCACTCGATCTACCTGGCTGAAAGGTTAAATGGTGTTCGCGACGAAGTTTTTGGCGAGGGAGAACGAAGAGGGGGGTCCCACGGATTATTCTCGTTGGCTGCGAGACTGCGTGGGCGCATCGGAGTGTCGAAGATGACGCTTTGGACCATCTTACCTGTCAGCTTACCAGTCTTCACCATTACCGGTATATGGGTCGTGTGAGTACCGAGGCTAGCACTTACTAATCTCTGAAACGATGTTGCATTTTCGGGATAAACGCTTTTTCATTTCCAAACTTCACCAACTACAGAGGTAGTTGGTCGTATGAACTACAATCGTTTTGGTAATCATTTTAAAATGAAAAAACTCAAAGGATGGTTAAACAGTATGTATGTTTTATGTTTCATTGTGCAGCCAGTTTAGTGCTACGGAGAAAGTCATGAAAAAGGTACTAGGGTTTGGAGGGGGTTATACTTGCATAGCAGAACAAGGCTCTCCTTTTACAGCAGGAATAACACGATGTTCTTCTATACTGGAAGATTTTGTAGTTTTGGCAATGAACAATCTGCCTGCTGATTGACTGGCCCTTTTACAGCAAGTGGCTTTTTATTTAAAGAAATACCCATTTGAAGAGAATCCAATATAGACATTTCAAAGATAGCTTTTAGTTGCACAGAAAAACGTAGGAGTGGTTTAAGCCATGCAGCTTTAAGGTCAACTTTCTTGTTCACTTAGAAACAAGTGCTCAACTGACATCCCTAATTAAAACCCTTAATGAGACCATCGCCAAGTCTGAGAAGACCTTTAAGGAAGCCCAAACTGGCTGGAGTTTCAATTTCTGCATTGTTTCACCTCAGTTTTCTTACTTTATTTTGTTTAGTACATATTTTTGTTTAAAAGAGGCCACGTCACAATAAGAGAGCTGTTTAAACGGGGCTGCTGGTGGTGTAGTGGTTAAGATGACAGGTTTGTAACCAAGTGGTCCAAGCCCTTGAAAAAAATAAAAGTATAGTAATTGAGTGAGTATCTGTGAAGTGGTTTCATTTCAGTTTGTGCAGTACTTGCGCAGCAAGTAATTTCTAATTGGTGTAAGTGCCTGTCTAATCAAGAACAGTCCAGATATTCAATAGGAATTGAAACCACTGTGTCAATGGCAGTGTGCATTGAGACAACTTCTGGAATAGTGGTTTAGATACGGTGTATTTGCATTTATGTTCCATCCCCAGGCAGCTCGGGGTTACAAGGTCAATTAGCACACCAAAAGCTACATCAAAAGTGCTTGCTAATTGGCAGCATGTTTGTAGTTGTTAGGTGTTAGAGGCGTCATCCGCTACAATTGAGGCATCTGGATGACTGCTAACGGGAGATACTTGGGGCAGCTTAAACAAGGCAACAGCAATCTAGTATCTCTTACAGTTTATCAGTAACATAGTGTGTAGCGTTTAGTTTCAATCCAGTGTAGTTCTTACAGTTTAATGGAGGCCGCAATACTCTGGGGTCCATCTCAACGGCCGCCCCAGGCAGTGATCAGTAGGTGCTCTCGTCATTTGCAGCAGGTGTGCCGTTGGTCTGGCAACATCCATGCTTAGTTTATGCCAATAAAGCTCTTTGGACTTTGAATTTGAACGTGAGTCTCAGACCCTCACGTTACCTCTGGGCCTGGCGTTTATGAATGGGCTCTGCAGTGGCTTAGGGCTGGCGCTCTGCCAGCCGTGTAGGACTGACTTCCCCCTGAAGGAAAGGTAAAAGTGTCAGCCCCACGCTCTGCCCCGGGGCCTTGGCTCAAATTGGCTCCCATTTAGAAAAGCATTTAATAGACCGCTGAGGTGTTGTTCTCAAGGGATATGGGAGGGGGGGAACAAGTAATGCTCTTAGAATCTCTGGCTACCTTCACAGATGCAGGATTCCTTCAGCACTTACTGGACTGTGCCGGAATTCCCTGGAAACACGGCGGTGCGCAGTGGTGGAAAGTGGTGCCCAGTACCGTTTACCAAAGGGTTTTCTGAGAAAGCTGAATGTGAATTATACATGTGTATTCTGGGTGGCCTCAGGCCCCCACCCCCAACAACACTGCAGTCACACCCAATACCCTTTGACATTTAAATGCCAACGTGATTTTTGTAAAGAAGGTAATAGTATAGTTTATTTCCTTCTGCCTCAGTAAAAAAAAAAAAAAAGTTTCTAATTTGCTAGAAAGCTGTGAAAATGTTTATGGCACCAATTTGCATGTCCGCTTCTCTGGTGGGCAGGGGTAGGGTGGGGTCCTGCAATAGATTTGTGTGGCATTCATAGGGATGTGGGTGGGCGGGTGTTTTACGTTGCGTAGGTGTGAGCTTCCAACAGCGCCATGCTTGTCCCCGAAAATGTTGGGCCAGGATAAGAAAGTGAATAGGCGGCATCTGAAGACGTCGCTCTCTCCCCGAAGTCTAACACAGGCCTCTGTGTTTTTCTTTTTTGGGTAAATGCTGCTTGGGAATGTGGCTAAAACAGCAGGCCCGTGTTTCTGCAGTGCACTCGCTCCACAAGCCACTGCTAGCTCTATTCCCGTCCCAGCATGTAGGGCCCTTGTCGAAACATCCACATTCGTGAGCCTTTCTTCTTTTTCTTTTTTTTTTTTAAAGAGAAAGCGCTAGATTTTTCTGTCGACCCCTTGTGCCTCATTCTCCTGGGTTAACACGTTCTGTTTAAAAAAGGAAAAAGTCTGTGAGGGGCATGAGGGACTGGGGGCATCGTAACTGGTGAAGGGAGAGGGGCTACTCACAGACGAGGCGATGCTCTGTGTTCAGCGCCGTGTAAGAATGTATGCCCCCAAGGGGGTTAACGGCCCTCTCAGGAGGGTGTGTGCGTGCGTGTTAACCCGCCTCTCTCTTCTGAAGACAATGTTTGGGTGCTCTTGTGTAGGGGTGGGGGTTGCTTATTGTCCAAATTGGTCTTGTCCAGGGCTTCCTTTTCTGTCTTCCTGTCAGAGTTGCCGGTAAACAGTTTTTTACATTGGCAAGCGCTTCTGGGTGCCTTATCCACAGCAACCCTGAGTTTCATTTAGTAGATTTATGCGAACCGCCCTGTCTCGCTGGGTTTGTTTTACTACAGCTGACGCAAAGGAAAGACCTGCTACGCCAGGGTCACTTGAAAGGACTGAAGTGACACCGGAGCCAACAAATGCGTAAGGTGTCATCCAGGCGCTTTAGGAGCAATGTAGTATCAGGGACACTCTCTGTTGTCAGTAGCCAAAGTACTGGGTTGCACCATTGTGGCAACAAGAGGAGAAAAAAACATAGTAAAATCCAACTTCCTTCCACCTTTCAGCCCGCTAGCTGGTTTTCCTCCGTATTCTTAGCTGAGCATTGCCGTTTGATTTTCCTTGTTTTGTTTCTCTTTTCTTCTCTTTCTTTCAACTTGAGCCAGCAAAAACCAATGCTCCCAGGGCTGCTTTAGATGGTACAACATGACCCTTTCTACTAGCAGGGTTGTCACTGACCCTTTCTTCTACCAAGGGCTGTCTCTAGTGACCACCTCTAACCCCATCAACACACCTGTCTCATGAATATTACTTGCCACAGGCTGATTCAGCAGCCGGGTTATATATATTGCTTGGCTTTGAAAAATCTGCTTTTCTTTAAAAGCCTTTGCCAGGTGGCCCTAAGATTTTAAACCAAAAGCGTAATAACAAAAATAATTTCAGAGAATTTGTGGCATAAAAGTTGGCTAATGGCAGAATAAGATTTTTAGGGCTTTGCCTCTGTACTTGTCGTTGTTTATAGCAACCAGGTGGTTGACATATTGCTTGTCACACCAGCCCGAGCTAGTAACCAATATTTCTGTGGACCTGCTTGTGTGCCATGCAGTCCTGGTTTGGTTCAGGTCAGAGAGACATATGGGAATAAGTCCTGTATTGTCTGTTTACGCCTGATCCTGGCCCAGTTACGTTTTTTGTAATCCACCGGTAGCTGACGTGTTCTGTTACTGCTGATTGATTCAGTTTGTAAATTTTCAATTGCATTTGTGTGTGATTCTTATTTACTGTGTGATTGTAGGTTTGTGCGCACAGGTCTTTTGTCTCTCACTCTCCCCCCTCCCTCTTTATGTAAAGACAGGCCTGCTAAATGCAATTTGAGTATTATGATGATAACGAGCCATCGTCGTCTTGGTGACAGAGGAGAACTGTTAGAATATGCTCATTTTTAATGACAATTGAAAATGTAAGTCAAAGTGGTGGTATACATCAAAGAGAGGAGAGGCGTACTCTTTATACCGTTTTTGAAAGTACTGTTCTTATTTCTTCTCTGATGCATTAAGAAACAAACTGTTCATACACCATCCAGATATACCATTGGGGTAATTTGTAAGGTCATTCGTGTGTTTTAGCACCTGAATGTTTCTAAGATGGTGTAGCAAGGCAGTTGACTTGTGATCCGTTGGTTGCAGGTCCAGGTCCTATGAGAGGCACTGACTGCTGCAGTAAAACATTTATTAAGGCTCTTAGACTCTGTTGCTTCTGTAAATATCAAGCCGTTTTAAATTGGTAAATGTAAAATAAGGCACTACATGGTTGCTAAGCTGCTGAACATCATAGTAATATGGTCATCTGTTTCTAGCCTTCTAACAGGAGATGCTAGGTTTTTCTGATTCCCAATTGCCCTCCAGGTCATTATCCCTGTAGGCATTGGTCAACCCGGCCCTAGTTGACCATTTAGTGACCCATTGTCACAGCGTGAAGAATGAACAAGTGGAAAACCCGCGGTCTCTCTCTCTGGGCTTCTACCCAGAAGGACATGTGCTATCTCTGTTTGCGAAGTGAATCAATGGGCGGCCCTGGGAGGGTCAGTGGAGCCTCTGGAAATTAGTCCTTGTTCGTTAATGAACTTAGGAAATTAACCGGCTTGCCAGTTCAAGTCCCTCCCCAGCTGTTGAACCTTGAGCCAGGTACTGAATTGCTTCAGTAAAAATATCCAGCTGGATAAATGGATGTATGTACAAATTGTACTCTAAGTCGCTTTGAATAAAAGCATCTGCTATGAAACTAAAAATGTTAACAAGCTGCTCCTGTGTGTCTCTTCTCATAGGGGAACACTGTGAGGAACAGGGTGGTTCTTGCTTAGTTAGTGCAAAGTTCACAAAAAATTGTGATGCAGCATGATATTCTTTACAGTACCTAGGAAGTGTTTGATTATTTATACTGTTTAGCAGTCAGACCCATCACCTTCTTGTGATGGGGGTGGACAACCAAGTGCAGTCGTGCTTCCCTGAGAACTCTGCTGCCATTTACTTGTGTGGATCATTTAACACCCTGGTTCTCGCAATTAAGGCTATAAAAACAGTTCTGTTCTTTTGTTGAAAATGGCTGTGTGGTTTCTGGTGATAAAGCGACCTGGAACAATAAATAATAAAATGCACATGGTTTCCTGTTTTTTATTTAATTTTAGTTTTGTTCTCGGATACTACTTTTTAATATCGAATGGGAAAACTAAAGTCGTAAACTGACTTCAAATCCCTGTGTCTGATCACTCCTGGACTTGGACTGCCCTTTTTGTATATTAAGTCAGATT
Source organism: Hiodon tergisus (assembly GCA_025775045.1). Lineage (NCBI taxonomy): Eukaryota > Metazoa > Chordata > Actinopteri > Hiodontiformes > Hiodontidae > Hiodon > Hiodon tergisus. The sequence continues at coordinate 10,839 of JAOVYW010002760.1, forward strand.
GATCAAAAGTAGTTGAGACAAAATTTTTGTGTTTTCACGGACATACTGGTGTTTTATAAATGCTCCATGTTCCGAAACGTCCCCTATGTCAACGTGGCCATGGCTCAACATGGCCACAAACACCCCCACTTTACAGCAGTTATCAAGGAAACACCAACCATGTTAACAGCCTGCCTACAAAATCTTCTAGTGGAAACGCACATTGTCTGTGAAATAGTTGGAAAATAATGGCTTGCAGAACACGTACGATGCTGGGTGGAATAGAAAGGCTGAAAAAACTGATCTTGGTGCCATCGACCCTGTATATGTCTCTATAGCCACGATATTGAGTGACGAGCTGACAACGTTTCGTAGATTTGCTGCGCTGTCGGATATGCTTTGGTTCCTTTCAATGATTTTGTCTCTGTGTTATCATTTCAGATACGCCATGGCCCTGTACAACCAGCACGTCTGCCCCGTGGACAGCTGGTACGAATTTTCTTCATCCGCTTTAACTCCTGTTCGTCTGGCCGTGTGATTGGGACCTTTTTTTCTTTTTCTTTTTTTAAGCAGTATTGATTTAATTCAATGTTAATGTTTTATCTGTTTGAGCGACCTGTATGACACATCATTGATTCACAGCGTTCCCAAATGAATAAATAACTGCCCAGCTAGATCAGATGGTGACAACACACTTTTTACAATTATTCCCAACATGTGATTTCTAGCCTAAGCTAGGACGAAGGTGATGTTGGAGATAAATTTCAGGGAGCACAGCTTAAACGTAAAGCGGCATTAGTGTTCTCGTTACTAATAACACTAGAAACGGTGTCAGTGTGGGCCGCTGGCACCTTGATTTATCTGCCACTTGTCTGGTAGTTGCTGGGTCTCCTGCCGGCTTCGACGGGAACTTGAGAAAGACAAAAGGATGGAATGGCTTTGGAATGAGAGCAAAAATGGGCAAAGAAAATCTATAAACGAGAGAAAGACTAAAGGGAAAATTCAAAACTAGAGCTTTGGGTGGAAGAGCGAGAGCGAGGGGCAAAGAGGGAACCTTAGAGACGGCAGATTAGAATTTCTTCCAGGGCGGGAGAGTGATTTCTCTGGTATGTGCAGAGTAAACAGGGATTAAAATTGCCAAGGTGTGCATTGACTGTGAGACAGTCACATCCCACAGAAAGCTGGCCAAAGCACAGTTCCAGGCACGTTGCCCGGGCTGTTTTCTCTGGCAGGAGACCAGGCAGTGGAATAAAAGCAGGGTTGGTAACGAAGAACCCGTTTTAATCTGGGGGTCTGCGCTGCCTTGGGTGTAAGTCACTTTGGTGGAGATGTGTGGCCGCATAGCGACTTGCATAACGCTGCGTGAACCGGGCCCCGCCCTTAGCTCAGCTCAACACTTGGCTTTATCTAAACAGCCGCTGAGCCTTCAGGATCCGCACTGCCAGCGTAGGGGTCACATGTGTCAGCTTCAGAGTGGAGGAGATTCAGAAACTCTTCCCTGCTTCATAAACCGCCGCAGACGTCCGTTATCCTGGTGCTGTGCAGGATATGATGTGATTACATAAAACGTTCCTCTGATGAATGATGTGGTGCGGGCTTGTTTTGATAGCGCAGCTGTTGGGACTTGAAGTTTATTGCACCCCGGCACATGAGATCTCCCTCTCTGCTTGTGTGTGTTTGTGTCCAGGGTGTATAACCAGTCCTGTGAGGTGGAACTGGCCCTGCAGAGAGGGCCTGTGCTGTGCTGTACTCTGGACAATGTGCCTCTCATTAGGTGAGTGAGATCCAGCCCTGCTGCGCCCCAATGCAGAGACATGCCGTATCACGAGCTGCCGCATGGCCCCACGTCCGGCCGCATCCTCCCCACATGGCACGGCGCATTTGAGTCCTCATCTCGGCAAGGATTTGATGTCCGTTTCCTATCAATTCCCACTCGATTTTACTAAAAATATGTTACCTTGCCCTGAGCCGGGCCCCTCCTGAGTAGACATGAGTTATCAAACTCTTGATTGTGTCCTCAGGCAACCGATTAAACTGCAAGCCAGCCAGTGGTCTTCCGGGGTAGCTGGGCTGGTAGCAGGGTGGGAGCCAGGGAATTGGGATGGGGCGGATAGTTTTTACTGTGAGGTAAATGGTTTCCAGTCAGTGAGGCCCACGAGTAAACGAGCCTCCGAGAGGGGAGTTGAAGTGAGGAGCGGGGGCCAGGGGAACATTAACTCCTTCACTACCGGAGCCCACCAAGAGACGGTGGCATTGAGTGTGCTTTTCTCCCTCCAGTGCTTGTCTCTGTTTCCTCCCCCACTCTCTCCTCCTTTTTACTGAAGGAGATGATACGCTGTTAAGAAGCCGATTTCCCGGTCTGAAAATGGCGACATGCTGTTCCCCGCCCCATAAAGTCGAGCTGGATGGGCCTGTACATGCTTGATTGACATAGGAATTCTCCATGAAGAAGGATAGGGCAGGAATGCGATAAAAAAAATTAAAAAACGGTTTTGTTTTGTTTCATCCACAGTGTGTTTGAAGATCATGAGAGAAGTTTATCATGTGAATTGTCTGTGTTGTTTCCCCTCTGAGCCACTTGCAACTCGAGTAGCGGTTTTGAGCTCAGATTATGCCCCAAACACTCCACAGTTGGCAACATCTTGCTGTCAGGAGGAGTGAGGTGTGTTTTTGTTTTTCCCCGGGCTTCAGTCTTGTAGCCATCCAAAGTAGGTGAAAGGTCAGTCGTTCACTGAGGACGTGTAAGCCAACGCGAGCACCGCTGGGCAGCAGAGAGGGCTACGGCCTACCCGGGTCTGGGAGCAATGCAGTTCGGCCTGCGATAGCCCAGAGAGCAGACGGGATCCGTCAAAGGGGCACGAGAGCTTAGCGCGTCACCACCACCACCACCACCATCAGTCCGGCTGTTACACCAAAGGGAGAGTGAGAGGGGTGATGGAAATGGAGAGAGTGTCTAACGGAGAGTGGCTGTGCTTTCCCTCTTCACATCTGTGTCCCAGACTGCCTGAATATTATACCTATTGCTGATGCCTTGATGGAAATCTGTAGTCTTGCTCCTCCTCTGGCTGGCCCACCTGTTCACCATGACAGGGGAAGGCCTCGTCCAAGTTGTTTCATCCCCCTCACTGTTTTGTGGGTTGTTTTGTTCCCTGTGGTCAAGTCTAGGCTTCCAAACGAGGCTGGTCAGTAAGAGCTATTAGGGATTGTAGAAAGTTTTCGAGAAGTTGTGCACACCTTTAACTGAACAGGAGTTTGAGGTGTCCTTGTCAAATTGAAAACCCAAAGAAAGTTTCCGGTCTGACTATTACAAGCCCCAGCCCAGCAAAGCCCACGGTCCCCACGGCTCGCTGTCTGGTTTAAATCAAGACTGACAGCTGTGTGACTCGTGGTCCAGCACTGCCCCGCGTGCCCTCTCTCAGACTCCCTGGGTTTCCCACAATGCCCGGCTGTGAGCCAGGTCCTTTCCTAGAGGAGCGCCGTTGGGTCTATTTCGGGCAGCGTGTGATGAGAGGTAATTGTAGAGTGGGTCTGGACGGACTACAGCTTCCCCTCCGTTGTGTGTGTTGCAGTAAGTGTGGAAGCCTGCCTCCAGAGAGCTGCTTCTTCAGTCTGATCTGCAGCACCGGCTCCTTCATCGGTAAGTGTAACCACTCGCACCCACCACACTCGCACACTCACCACTCGCACCCACCACACTCGCACACTCACCACTCGCACCCACCACACTCGCACACTCACCACTCGCGCACCCACCACACTCGCACACTCACCACTCGCACCCACCACACTCGCGCACCCACCACACTCGCGCACCCACCACACTCGCGCACCCACCACACTCGCGCACCCACCACACTCGCACCCACCACACTCGCACCCACCACACTCGCACACTCACCACTCGCACACTCACCACTCG
>JAOVYW010002762.1:0-14735 GCA_025775045.1 Hiodon tergisus
CCACCACTGGACCTATCACTAGTGTTTCTACCACCCCTTCACCTACTAGCGCTTTTGTTACCACCTCTGGTCCTACCACCATTGCTGCAACCACTACTGGACCTACCACCAGTGTTTCTACCACCCTTATTGCTACCACAAGTCCTTCTCCCGCCACTGTTATCGTCACGGCACCTACCACCACTGCCCCTATAACCCCTGCTGCTACTACTACCCCAGCACCTACCACCACTGCTGCTAATACCACTGAACCTACCACCAGAGAACATACCACCACAGCAGCTCCCAACACAGTACTAACCAGCACCTTACCTACAACCATGGGTGCTACAACCTCAGAACCTACCACCACTGTTGCCTCTACCACTGCACCTACTACCACAGAACATACCACTACTGCCACTACTACCACAGCAGCTACCACCACTGCTGTGACCATTATAGCACCTACAACCATTGCACCTTCCACCAATGGACCGACTATCAGTGTTTCTCCCACTAGTAACTCTACTACCACTAATTTTACCACTATTATATTTACCACCACTTCTGCCTCAACCACAATGCATATAACCACTGGACCGTCCACCACTGCACCTACAACCACTACACCTACCACCACTGGTATCACCACATTACGACCTACCTCTGCTGCAACCACCACTGGACCTATCACTAGTATTTCTGCCACCCCTATTGCCACCACCAATGCCACTCATTTTACCACCACTTCACCTACTAGCACTTTTGTTACCATCTCTAGTCCTACCACCATTGCTGCAACCACCAGTGTTTCTACCACCCGTATTGCCACCACCAATGCTACTATTGTTACCACCACTGGTCCTTCAACCACTGATTCTATCACTACTATATCCATCACAACTGTGGTGTCCTCCACAGTACCTACAACCACTATATTTACCACCGCAGTACCAACCACCACTTCTACTACCTCCACTGGACCTTCCACCCCTATTGCTACCATCAATGCCTCTACCACCAGAACTGCATCTACTTCTACAGATTTTAAACCCAAACCAAATGAAGGTTATCTCATCCTGAATTTCAAAATTGACAGAAATTTTACTTCTAATCTAAACAATCCTGAGTCCCCTGAGTTTCAGGACTTGGCCAAAAACATCACAACTGAGGTATTCTTTCTTCCTTTGATTTTCATTTTACAAATTTCAATTTCTAGAAGAACTATTATTTACACAAGTAAATAACATTTTTTTATATTGTATTAATCTCTATTTTTTGTAGTTGAATGGTGTATACTCGAGGAGATATCCCACGACTTTCCTCAGGAGCTATGTCACACGTTTCTGGTAAGCTTTTTCTGTTCTGGTTATATTGGTTATACCTGTTGTAATTATAGATACTGTTTCCGGACCAAATGTTGCCGTTGCTCCTATTTGTTTAGCTCTGTCAGTATGAAGTATGCTTTGGCAATGTGGGATTTTGTAATCCTGTCCATGTAGCTTTTTTTTTTTTTTTTTACGGATATGTTGCGTTGAACTTCCAAAAATTGTATAGTGATAGATACAATTTCAAAAATGGTGATTTATTCTGTAATGTATTTTCATTCGATCACTTTGGGTTGTTGTGCACCGGCGCCTTACCAGACATACATAGGCATGAGACTGACTGCAGTTCCATCCTTGGCATATAGTCACTGTAAAGTATACCTGAACAGCTTATCCATCTGCATATGTCTGAGTTTGTCGGACACTGTTTCTTCAGGCAGGGGTCTATTGGAGTGGATAGCAATTTGATCTTCAAGAATCAGACAGTTCCAGTCGTATCTGAGGTGGCGGCCGTTCTCATGGATGCTGCCAACACTTCAACAGTATTTCTAGACTTTGTCCCATCCAGCATCATAGTTGGTAAGCGATCTTGTTTAGTAATTTTTGTTCCTTTCTCTATCGTATCATTGATTCAGGCCAATTATAATTGTAACATTAACTTAAGATATTTACAGGTATTAAACGGGGAACTGATAATTGATTAAGTTAAGCATTTGCATAACTACTTCGGAATTATTTTGTTCAATATTATAGGTATGTATTTTTGTATTCATTTTAATTCTGATTACTGTTGCTTTTATAATTATTTTCGCCTAATTAAATTGTGGAAAAAATGGTGTTGTAGCGTTTTTCGGAGTGCTACTACTCTGCTGGGTTCAAGCAAGGAATCGGACACCGATTTCAACAGGAAGACGTGCTCTTTATTTACACATGCGCTTAGGACCGCCTTAAAGGTGGAACTGGCAGTGAAAAGAACTGACAACACAAGGAAAAACGCAGACAGCCCTTACACAAACAAGCAAACTAGTCCACGGTGAGGGAAGTAAATCTCAACCACAAAAACATCTATCGATACAGTTAACTAAACTGAACTACCATACATCAACGTCATTAAATGACGGAGCTTCGAAAACGTTATTTACATTATTAACAGTTCCGGGGTCAGGCTTCCCAGCAGCCCCCTCGGGGATGGGTGAATGCCGTTGGTGGGGGAAGCGCTGCTTTCCATCCCCGTTACAATATTATGCCTTTTTATTTTTATTTTATTTTTTTATGCAGATAATCCAACCACCACCACACCTCTACCCAGCCAATCAACGCCTATAATTGTAACAAGCCGGGCCATGACGACGAACAGACCGCAGGAAGGAGTTGCTTTCATGATTCCACTAATTTTCTACTTCCTCGTTGACAGAACATTATTTGTTGGATTTTAACAATAGACAAATTTAAAATCTAGGTAAATTTATATATCATATTTTTCTAGATGCCTCATTTTCACCTACAGATTATTTGATTTGGCATAAATGTGTTTTCAGTCAATTCTTAAATCTCTTCGTTTTTAATTTTTTCATAATGCCATAATTAAGCATGTGTCACAGGAACTTAAGCTGGGACATTTACAGGCTGCTGATATTTTTCAGGTCGACTTGTTAGCGCACTGCTTAATTGTTTAGGCTTCATTTGTTTCTGTTTTGTATTTGATTCAGGTGTTGACTTGTGATTAATTAACTCCACAAGGAATCAAGAAGCTAAAACCCTGATTCCTGTAACCTTAGTTTCCTAACCAACTTGTAAAAACATTCCGCGAGTTGTGAAATTCATTGTGTTGTTACCTTGAATGATACTCAATGAAAGGTTAAAAGTATTTATTTGTTGAACCTCCACTGATGGACTGTATGAAAATGAAGGCTGCATTACAAAATATTCCTGAAAATGTCACGCCGATTCATTAATCAATAAGGTGTGGCAAACGAGGAAATGCACAAAAGGTTACACAAGGAAAAACAAAGTGGTATTCCTCCGGGGGTGCAACATTACAGCACAGACCAGAGAGTAAAATCACTTCATTCAACTCCAGGCAGACTAACCAGAGAATCATTGGAGCAACTTCCAGCAGAAGTTCTTTTTTTTTTTTTTACACTTACTTTGTTTTCCCCCAGTGGACATTTAAGGAGCTTTCAGTATAAATAACTGCAACCCTAACCATAAGATTAATATATTTTCATTGACGGCATGGTTTATAACAGATTAAATCTTCTTTGGAAGCTATTTTCTGTCAGTGTTTTACAGCAGTCGTTTTAAGCTTGGTAAGATTCCTATAAATAATTTCTTTTTAAATGAAGAATAAAATTCTATTTAATTTTGTGATTCCTGTTTTTAAATTGCTCATCAATAAATGAAAGAATGTAATCCTTAAAGCCTTTGATTCCCAGTCTGTTGTTTTTTTTATGCATACAGGTTTAGTATTTTCAGCAATAACTCGCATGAAGTACCATTTGGCCCCATTTGAAAGATTTTTCTATGAAGCACATCCATTTTTTCCTGAAACTCTAATTTTATGTCCCACCCATTAGAATTTACATTCTAATAATGAGTTGTTCATACAAACAAGGCTAACTAATGAAGTCTAAACGCTATATCAGCAGATATGTTTATTTCTAACTAAATACTAGATTACTAAAATTACTAGACTCAACAAGATTTTTTGAGGGTGTGCCCCTTTAGTCCCTGCATCTTGTATCTATCACAATTAGAAACGAGAGTCAAAAAAGAAAAACTGTTCTGCTCGGCGGTTCAGCAGTAGCCCATTGTCAGCACACAGACATTGGGCCATGGATGGGATGTTTTTATTAATAATAATACCAATCCATCCAGTATGTATTTTTGCAGAACAGTAAAAATAAGATGAAAGTGTAAATTATTTCTGCAGTTTGGCCCACGTCTTACGGATGGTTTATTACAACCATATAATGTACAGCATGTAGAAACTACATACAGTTCAGTGTTGGACTGCCAGTTACGAAGCCACAACGCCATTTCATAATCCTGAGATAAATTAACAGACTGCCACTTTCTTGTGTCTGATTTTAGTTTTTAAAATTAATAAATCTCTCAAAGAATGTTTTTAAGGTATTTTCACATAGATTCACATAATTTGAAACTTAATACGCAAGTCTACAGATAACAATGTGTGTGAATTTGCAACTTATTTCTAAAGCACTTCTGGATTCCCCCCTCCCGTTGAGCTGCATTTTATCACACTGCTTATCAGATCGAGCATAACGTTAAGAAAACAATCCATTCCAGGTGGTTCCTGCAGGTAGCTGAAACCTAACCATACGTTAAGCCATAATATATGCCATGGTGGTATGGGGGCACACCTTCTCGTAAAGTATCTTTTGAGCCTGTCTCAATTCTGTGGTTTTCTCATATTTAGTTTCATCACTTGTAGCCTCTCTCTCTCTCTCTCTCTCTCAAGAAGATTTATGATGATTGAAAAATTGATAGTTAAATTAATAAACAGTTACAATATACAGTGCAAGTTTCTATGTATTAAAAATACTTTAAGGGATGGTGAACAGTATGAAAAAAAACAACAATATTTGGTGTGACTACACTTTGCCTTTAAAACTGCATCAATTGTCTTAGGTGCACTGTTTAGTGGTTTTAAGAAAATCGGCTGGTAGATGATTGTTCCAAGCATCTTGGAGAACTTCCCACAGACATACAAACTTCGGCTGTCTCGCTTCCTTCCGTCCATCCAGGCAATCCTAGCAACTTTGTAAACTAAAAAATTGCTCTTTTCTACTGACACACTAATGCAGAAGACAAAAAATAAACATCAAAGACCAGGGTGCCTGTCATGTGGTGCGGGGCACCAGAGCAGGGATGAACCCAAGCTCAGCTCCCACAAATTTAATCCTTGTCCATGCTTTTGTTATTTCTGGTGTATGTCTTCATTTATCTGGTCCATGATTTTGTTTTTTCTGTTTATTTTATTTTTGTATGGTTCATGCATGGTCCATGATTTTGGTCTTTCGGCTTTTCTGGTGCATGTATTTGTATTTCCGGTCCATTTATTAATTTTTTTAAACAGTATCCAAGGTGAAGAAACAAACTCCTTTCATAGCGCCTTTACGGTGACCAGTCTCATTTTTCTTGTTGGTTTGCATTCCGGGTGCTAAAATAGAATTGCGCAAAGGTAAACAATGGCACGCCTCCTATTCTCCAAAAATCGTCTCCAAAATCTGGGTCATTGTGACCTATATGAACCATTCGTAATATATTTACGTCTAACTTTATGTAAAACACTACACATATAGTATAGTTATATAGTACAAATACAGAACAGTTAAATAGAACATATGCTACTTGCTTGACGGCTATTTGTTTAAAATAAACATTTTTTTTTATACTTTAATAGAAATTTCTGGCATTACTACGGTGACTCACCCAGCCACTGCCAAGTGACTTGAAGGTTGTGAGAGTTTGACAGAGCTAAGCCCTTTTTTTTGCCACTAGTTTGTCTGACGTGGAAACCCAAGTCTCAGACATGATTCACACTGCGGAACATGTAGGGTTTTATACTTCAGTATCTTGTGATAAGTGGCTGGGAACTATATTGAGAAGTATACTCAGCTCAAAAATGTTGTGAGGAATACTCCGAATCAAAATAAAATAAATTTTAAAAAAATGAAATTTTTTAATTTATCAAAGTATCTTACTTGATTCATTTTAACGGTCCATTCTTGTACTACCCAAAACCTAATAATTGTATGTTTTAACTGATAATAAGGGCTTTTATATGAAACTAATTGTGTCGACTGAAGATGTTAAACTCTGGAGTTACACCTAGTGCCCACAGTTCAAACCTAAACAAAATTTTTTATGAGATTATTACAGAGGTAACAGGCAGATTAGACACAAAAACTAGTGAGGTGGCTAAACCATGAAAGTTTCTCTAAGCTCGTCGCTATTGAGCATCTCCATCAGGGCTTGCCATACAGTCGAGGGAGACTTTTTCTCTTTTCAATTCCACCTGATAAATAGCTTGTGTAGCCTGTACATGAGATGAGTGGCTTGTTGTTTTTTCTGGGCCTGTCCTGGGCTGAAGGCCAGGCTGCTCTGCAGACTTCTCCAGATTTAAGACCACTTTTAGACTGTTCGAATAAATATTTAACTATACTAAAATTTAACATTACGATATTAAAAAAATTTCTATACATTAAATAAATAATAGTAATTTTACATTTGAATTGATAAATTGGTGGTGACTTGAATGGCGACTAGCAAATCTGCTGTTGGCCCATTGACTGCTGTCTCTTTCATCTACTCTATCGGCGGTTCAATAGTGGCCCATTGTCCCATTACTACAAAGACTACAACTAAGAATCGTGTTTGATCTTGTGATTATAATCAGGGTGATGTGGCAACACGGGATAACATTCTTCTATTCCAACAGAAACGCTCTACCTTCATCATGTTTTTTAAGGTATTTTACAACTGGTTTATCTGTTGGATTTATCTAATTCTAAACTTGTCTATTCAGAAATATTATCCAAGTCTACAGATAAGATAACAAAGTGTGTGATTTGCAATTGATATCTGAAGCACTTCCGGATTCTACTACCACCACCGCCCTTAAGCTGCATTTTATCACACTGTTTTTCAGATCGAGCATGACATTAAGAATACAATTCATTCCGGGTGGTTCATGTGCTTCCTGCATTCCGGGTGCTAAAATAGAACCGCACAAAGGAAAATAACAGCCACCACCCAAATTTGCATTTCAGACAGTCTTGTGGGTTATGTGCGTTCATTTGCGAAACATCGGACGCACAACATTGTGTGTTTTACAAGCTATGGGAGCTTTTTGTATTCGCAAAAGAAATACTTTTGACCGTGTAGTGTATTTAATGTGCCTTGCTGCCACTGTTTGCAAATTAGGGGAACTGGTTTCTGGAGGAAAGGAATTGTACTCTATAAAAATGCACCATGTCAAATTTAATGTGGATTCAGTTTTAATCTTTGCACTGTGCTGAAAAAAGCATAGATATTTCTGAATAAGGGTTGTTTTTGCAGGTGTTCCTGTTCCTGTGCTTACCCAAGCTAAGGGGAAATGACTCAGAGCTGGTGTTTAAATTTTTTAATTGAAGCGTCATTCGTGGAAACTGAGAAAAATAAATCTTCTGGTGTGTCCTATGGATGCACCAATCTTGGGCGAAATTCCTTTTTGTGGTGTTTGTTCCCTTTCTTTGCTATCATTTTAAAACTTCAATGTTCTTTAATGGTTGTATTAAAGTATATTTGTGTTTGCAGTGACCAACGAAGATGTTAAGTATCATGTCAGACAACACGGAGTGTTCTAATTATCAATGAAATGAGGGACTCTGAGGCTACAGAAAAGAGGGTGGATAAAGCAAAACTGTTTATGTTTCAACAATCCCCAAAAGTAAGCCTCAGCCTGCCCTTTACTCTGTCAGTGGCACCCCCTTCCGGAGCGTGGGGCACGGTGCGTGTGTCTCAGCGCCCCCCGGTGGTGTCCTCAACCAGCGTAAGGATAGGAAGGCGGGCTGAGTGAGCAAGCGACAGAGCTGGAGGTGGAGGACGCAGGCGCATTGAGGCCCTGCTGGGTAACAGTCTCTGATCTCTCTCCCACCGCCAGCTGCAAGCAGCTGCCAAACTTTTCAGCGCAATCAACTGGTGTGGAGGGGGTGGGGGGTCGGGGGAATAATCCGTGCATCCCTGATGATGTGTGTACCAGAATCTTATTATTTTACTCTGAAACCACTCCTGCTCTCCTAAAGGAAACTTAGCTGCTAAGGGGGTGGGTCCCAGGCTGCTACTGTGAGACTCCCGCCTGCCTCGTCTGGGCTGCGTTAATCCCGGTTCCCTCTGCACGCCGGGAATGCAAGTCACACCAGCAGGGGTTTCCTGAAGCACAGAGGGGGGAATTCGGCTGGACCCGGGCCGCTGCAGCTGGCTAACGCGTGGGGCAGAGGGTGGAATTGGACATGGCTGCAGGCGGAATCACCACTTTGCCCCCTGCACCTGAAGACGGCGACAATGGCTCCTTCCTTCCCGGCACTTTCAGGGAGCTGAAGAGGCTATACTGTAAAAACGGGGGGTACTTCCTGAGGATAAACTCAGACGGCAGAGTAGACGGAATCCGAGAGAAGACTGACCCCCATGGTAAGTGCTTCCATATGCCGCTCTACGCTCCAGTAAAAGCAGAATAAATTTATATTTATACACGTGTACATGTTGGTGATGCGGGACGCCTTGAAACTGGCGATTCAAAAGACGACTGATCTCAGTTTCAATTATGTATAAACCTTGTGACAATTAGAAATCTACATTAAATATTTTAAGTGTCGTAAACATGAAGTGTTTGAGTTTAATCTCTTTGGCCCTGTACAGTAGGTCAAATTAAACTGTGTGGTATTCAAAATATTATTATGTCATAACTTTAAGCTGCCTATTGCATCAACATTCACACCAACATTTTCTGAAGGTGATATCGTTTGCCTTAGACCGGTGGCAAGCAGGGATCCTGAATAAATAGCTTTAAGAACATTGAGTATAACATTTACATATTTTAATTCAAAATTTGAATGTATGATAAAATCAAATGTAATTAATTTATCTGAAATGTATGTATTTATCAATTTATTAAATTTTGCTTGTTTTCAAGTACTGTTTTTTTATTCTTATACCTGATGTTGAACACAAAAAATGCAATATGTAAAAATTGTGTAATTGTTAAAAAAATTTGTCTATGAAAAATGAGACAAGAATGTGACTGACCTTTCAATGTGTTGCATTTGCCGGGAGACACTTGCTTAGTATGATAAAATTGGTTGCAAAGCATTCTAAATACACTTGTCTGGGGTTTTAAGCATGACATATGACCATCTTACTTTAGCTAAATTCATCTACTGCTAATTTATGCAGATGCTAAATATTCCTGAGCATAGGAAAAAAGTGGAAAGGGCACCCCCATAAAATTCTTGACACACCCAACCCGTCTGGTTAAATCATATAGATATACACATTTTTAAAAGACAACCATACGACACCACAGCGTAACTGAAAAGATGGCCGAACCGTACCACAACTCAGCTGAAAAGATAACGGTACCATACAAGACTCCCAATTGTGGAGGGTTTTCAAGCCTTTAGCCTGCCTCGGAGGGGGTTCTCAGTTGATAAGAGAGACAGCGACACTCTGACAGCGACTGTGTCTCAGTATTCTGTCTATTCTATCCTGACTTCTGAGTATGAGCAGGACTTCTGTCCAAAAAGTTCACAGAAACCAAAACTATTAAATTTTTACAAAGCGTGACCTAAGACCTGTGGTACAAATGCTGTTGTACACTGTATAATGAGCAACCACAATTAAAACGGACATCCAGATGTTTACTCAAATGAGGGCTGCTTACCATTGGCCATGAGTCTCTTAGTCACATCAGAATAAGTTTCTGCTGCTATAGGTTTCTGCTGGACAACATATTATATATTTATCTTAAGCAGTGGATGGTAGAATCGAATTGTGATAGTTAGCGACTTGGTTTAACGACCAGGTCCTTATGAACGTTTTAAAGAGCCCACATGTTTCTACTTTATTAAGGATTACATGGCTTTAACTGCAGCAATAAATAACTACAACACAAATCTGCATCGCTCATAGGACAAGAGTTCAAGCCAGGGTAACCAGTATTTTTCAATTTCTTTGAGCCTGACCATGAGGCCTCATTCCATCCACAGTATCTGAGAAAAGTAAACCTCAGCCTTCTCTCCCACAAACGACAGTGAGCAGTCAATGAGTCAATGCAGTGCCGGTTGTCATAGTGGTGAGAAGGGAGATAGTTGCTGAGAAATAAAAAAACTAAGGTGAGGGCAGAAGCTGTGAGGTACGGGGTGAAGCTGCGAGGAAGGTGACTAATCACACCAGCCCACACCTTTGACCGATCCATGCCTATTTAAAAAATGCTGTACCAGATCAGCCGAGCTCTGTCTAGTGAACACGACAATTGCAGAGGACTACTCTGAGGACTACATTTTGGAGCTTTTTAAAACCATGCCACATGGAGCTATTCAAATTCTTTTAACAGGAGTCGTGGTTGGAGAGACGTTACTCGATTCGGTTGTGATTGTTTCCCCTGAGAGTCTCATGTTGTGACAGGAACGAACATTCTACAAAAGGATTGACAAAATGGAGCTAAATGGCCTGAAGGAAAATGAAGCACAAGAGGGCTGTCTAACCTTGTCCACAGTTGCAATCAGTTGCTTCATTCCTGGTTCTCTCATAATTTTGGACTAAGGCGTATGCGTTCTGGATCCCACAAGACTGCATTCTTGAAGCATCACCGTATATTTCAAAATGTCAGCAGTTAAATCGGTGCAGAATTTCTCTTTTATTTTTAGTATTCAGTTTCTAGCTTCACCCTTCACATACAAGACCTGTTTTATGGCATGTAAATAGGAAAATGTCATAAAAATTAGGACACTTCACTCATCACTGCTTTTTCTAAGCCTTCAGCCAACAGGTATTAACAGTAGCTAAGATCTAGTCCTGGATTTTTCTTCCTGAAAGGATGATTTTCTTCTGTTTTTCAGTTAAGCTGCAGCTCCAAGCCACAGCCATCGGAGAGGTTGTGATCAAGGGAATCTCGGCCAGCCGGTATCTCGCTATGAACAAGGACGGAAGGCTGTTTGGATCGGTACACTGCCCGACCTCCTAAGCCGCAGCAGAAAAATCATGTTACATATGCATTGCTGGAAGTCTGTGTAATGTTGTAATGATGCCTATTCCTATATATGTAAATCCCCCTTAGCAGATACAGAGAACTTTTCAGCAATTAGAATTTGTTGCATTGCCCAAATAGTTTCCTGTAGGGTGTTGATTCTAACAATGTACACAAACTAATTTAGCCGTACCAACAGATTAGCGGCCTAAAGACAATATCGAATTTGTTACAATTGTCAGTGCTCTTCATTATTGCCTATTTCACATGTGGGGCTGTGTGAGGCTATCTTGGTTGGCTCTGCTGGCATGAGGACCAGGTCTTCAGTTGAAAACTTGTGGTTTCTGAGGAGAACTTGTGCCTTGCCACATTTGCCTATGTGACTTTAAACTAGATTGGGGTGCACCTGTTACCCAAGGGCTCTCTTGGTTGTTCAATTAAAATCATTATATGTGTCAGAAATCAACCCACTTAGTGTTTAAAGATGTCAGTCGGACGCTAACAGCGTGGAAGCTTGAGACCCCCCAGACTGTCCCCATCTGGCAAGTTTGAAAATGAGCATCTTCTCAGCCATGGCTGTATGTCGTTACCCACAAAAAGACAGCATCGACAAATGTATAACATTACTAATTTAACTTGGATGTGTTTAAACTCATCTTATTTTAATACAAGTATGTCTTGAATAGTTCAGTTGAGCGTTTCTTTTTCAGAAACCATGACAAATTGGGATTAAAAAAAAAACTAGAACCTAACATATGACTTTGAGATCTTCAAATATGTTTTAGTTTTTAGTCATTGTTTCAGCCATTGAAAGCCTTGCCACTGCTGTGAAATTCAATAAAAACCATAAGGTCCTGATGGTACAATGTTATGTTAGAAGTTTTCACAATGGACAACTTGGTGTATTATTTAATCTCAGAGAATCAAATTTAAACAGGTATGTTGAGTACAAACAATTAAATTTCCAGTGGTATGGAGCCACTGACCACCAGACGTTTTGTTTGTCTTCTTTCAGAAGTACACCACAGACGAGTGTTACTTCATCGAAAGGCTGGAGTCAAACAATTACAATACCTATCGCTCTCGGAAGTACCCAGGCTGGTACGTGGCACTCAAGAGGACTGGGCAGCACAAGTCAGGTTCCAAAACTGGGCCGGGCCAAAAGGCCATCCTCTTTCTCCCCATGTCAACCTTGTGCTGATACTGCCCTAACCGCAGAGACCCCTTGATAAAGACTGTAGAACTGAACAAAATATACTATGGCTCAACTTGAAGTAGTTTTTAGACAATGAGGTATCATTGCTGCAATGTTTATGATGTTTTCAGATGGTAAGCACCAACGAGATGTGAAAATATTTAACGTTAACCTTCCCACACAGTCCCTGGAGTTCACCTCTCCCTTCAGCTTACTGCTTAAAAAAAATTCCACACACACACACACACACACACACACACACACACACACACACACACACACACACACACACATATACAAATATATATATATATATGTGTGTGTGTGTGTGTGTGTGTGTGTGTGCCCGCCTGTGAGAATACTCCAGTAGAATGTCCCATGAACGACCTTTTCAGAAATGATATCAGGTGCGATATAACCTACTTGAACCAATCAAAGGTATACAGCTGGAAAAACTATGGCCCTCTCTTTTTCCACCGAAAACACTGATCAATTTAACATGGCCATGAGAATGGGAGTGTGGTTTCATACTGACTTTCAGACTGTTCTTTTTAACTTACAGACGCTGACAAGATATGGGGCTATTGATAGCTTAGTTAAGTTGGAACAATACATCATGCTAATTATGTTTTCTAGGAACCTTACAAAACAGAAAAAAGACCAACATCTATACAGATCAATAGTGAGCACCCAAAAGTTAACAAGCAGTCTGTGACACAGCACTCATTAAGCTGAGACAGACCTTGGACAATTTCACATTTAGGTGATTACTGAGACTTACCTCATCTCATGCTTAGAATGACCTCCTTAATGTTATCCATAATGCAAAGGAATAGGGGAAAAGTGTGTCTCTGTGTTTGTGTACCTGAGTCTGAAATAATTTCCCCTGTCCTTTTTACGTCTGTTTCCTTCTGAACAGGTGTACCCAGAGGGGTTTTCTTGTGAGCCAGTTCTGACGTGACTGGTTGGGGTCCCGCATGCCAACCGAAAGATTCCAGAAGCTGATTTATACCTATGGAATCCACACGCTTGAATGTTTAAATCGTGTTCTAGCATTCTGTCTGGTTGTTGTGGTCACGCTACCTCTGCATTAGTGTTCCAGATATGTTTGTAAATCTTCTGCCAGCTGTTAATTTTAAACCACTCGTTGGGTCTCGGTCACTTTTTTCGACTGGTTTTCCGGAAAACGACCGCATATCCTGATGCATTTTATTTGTCATTAGTTCTTTAATGTCCTGAACATTAATGAGCAATCATATTTCAAATTTAATATTAAATGAGGAGGAAGATGATGGGTACAGATGACTGACATGAATTAGTTATGATGCAGTCAGAAGTTTTTCACTTGATTGCTGACACCAGATATTAATGGCAGCAAACATGGTTTGGTGAGCAGTTCATTATAAATAACCTCTGCCTAATCATCGCCCTTTAGTAATGCAAAAAAAGAAGAAAAAATTAAATCATTTTGCACTCAGATTAATTCCTCTACTTATTTCATGCACATTAGAAAAATGAGCATGCAATGAAACATTTTTTTTCTTTTCTGAATGGAGTATAAGCACTAATTATCAATCAAGCATAAAAAAATCCTTCTTGATTCCTGTAAAAAAATGGTTATGGAATGTTAATGTCAGGCAACAATAGAGCTGGTAAAGACAATGATATAGTTTTCAGTCTATTGTAACTAGATACCTGGCCAGTCTGCTTTTTCCCATTGAAAGTCAATTTCATCGACTGGCATGTGGCATTAATTAAGATGGGAAGCCATACTTGTGGTCATCAATGTGAACTTGACCTTTTATATTCTTTTTTCATTGCATCCCCAGACATAAACATCGAAGTACTTGAAAAATCCTTACAAATGTCAATCCCTTAAAAAAAAAAAAAAGACAATATCAATATTACAAGAAGACCGGATGAAGTAAAACATCGATATTTTGTTGAATCTCGGCTGAGCTAAAGTACATATGGGGCTTTTAATAACAGAGAGGGCAGAAATAATTGTAGACTTCGGAACTTCGACAACTGGAGACATGCCAAAAACTCCAGCAAAGACTCACAAAAGTGCATGACCTGGACAACCAATCCCTTCGCAGCACTGTTGTTCGGTGACGGAAGTAAACTGAGACCCTCCGTTCCTCTGTCTTCCCCTTTACATCATTCACTTACTTTGGGCAGAATCCAATTGTCAAGGGCGGACCCCCAGATCAGGCCAAATGCTTAGTGGTATTACACCGCTAAATCACATACATCTCTCTCCTCTCTCTCACACACAGACCAGCCACGAGGTTGCCCCACCCATCACTATGTGCAGGCACTTTTGTGTCCTTGGATGCTATCTGACATAAACTTGTGCATTTACAGCCTGATATGAAATGATAATGTCTGCAATTACTTCTTTCAAATGCATGCCCTTTGAAAAATGCCATCTTTTTTAAAGGTCCCCTAAAACCCCACAAAAATAACATTTATATAGGAA
>JAOVYW010002763.1:0-14734 GCA_025775045.1 Hiodon tergisus
TGCCCTCCCTCTCTGCCCCACCACAGTGCACTCCCTCCCTCTCTGCCCCACCACAGTGCCCTCTGACACACCTGGCAGCTGCGCTTTCCCTGCTGGAGTTTGTCTGCAGTCCTTTATTTGTGACAGTGTCTTCCTCTCTTGCAGTTTGTTTACCTGATGCCGGCGCTGTATCCAGTGTCCCGCCCACTCAGGTAATGAAGCAAATAGTGGTCAACACAGGATTCATTCATGCTGGACTGTACGTGATCTGAGAAAAGTATCTCTATTGGCTCAATAAATACATTTCAAGCCGTGTAACTGGGTTCTGTGAAACTGGAAATGGATCGTAGTGAGCGTTGATATTTCCTCAGGAATCACAGTTCAGTTTGCCGTGACAGTCTGTACAAAATTCAGTTTTTATGGGTTTTGATTTCCTACAGAGCTGTCCGGCCACTTCACATTACAGAAGAAAGAAGGGAACGTGTTCACCACTTTCAAGAAATGCACAAAGAGGATCAACAGCGCAGCTTTTATGAAACTATGTGTCTGTCTGTGTCTGTGTGTGTCTGTGTCTGTGTCTGTGTGTGTCTGTGTCTGTGTGTCTGTCTGTGTCTGTGTGTGTCTGTGTCTGTGTGTGTCTGTGTGTGTCTGTGTGTGTATGTGTCTGTGTCTGTGTGTGTGTGTGTGTGTCTGTGTGTGTATATGTCTGTGTGTGTGTGTGTGTGTGTGTGTGTGTGTGTGTTTGTATATGTGTATATGTGTATATATATATATGTACATTCATACTTTTGTAGGGGTTATGAGTTTTTTTTTTTTTACCCCTCCAAATAGTGCGGTGTCAAACACTGTAATAAATGTAAAAAGGGGCTCTTTAAATTCACTGCACTGGTTTCCTTTAGCGTATTCCATGATCTAAACATTGTGTAAACAGTTTCTGTGCACACAGAAACTTAGCAGTGTAAATGTAAATGGGTTTGTACACACTATACAAACATACCAAGGCAAAAATCAGAACATACTGCACATTGAGATTTTTAACGCAGAGTCTAAGCCTGTAGACAGACGTGATGTTTGCAAAATTGTTGTTTTTAAGCATATGTTTCTGCACTACTTCATGTAAAGATGACATGATTGTATTTTA
The DNA here is from genome assembly GCA_025775045.1 of Hiodon tergisus. Lineage (NCBI taxonomy): Eukaryota > Metazoa > Chordata > Actinopteri > Hiodontiformes > Hiodontidae > Hiodon > Hiodon tergisus. The sequence goes on from JAOVYW010002763.1 coordinate 1,121, forward strand.
TTTTGTGAATAATGATAATAATAATAATAATTATAGTAACAATAATAATATTAGTGTAAAAAAAAAAAAGTCCCTTGAGACTAAGTTCGAATAAGTTACTTATCATCGTATGACATTTTGATACCGCAGATACGCCTCCAGGTTGCCAAATAATCCTTCTGTAAATACTACCCATAATTTTGCTGAACCTCAATACATTCTCTGTACAGCTCAAGGTTTTTTTTCCCCTGCTATAAGCTAAACCGTAGAATTTTTAATATACTCATGGAGACATTCAGGGTGGCTTTTGCCTGTAACCTCATGGGCTACACATCTCTTTAGCCATGTGCCATAACCATGACGGGCAAGAAGGTGTATTGTGTGGTAAATGTATCACAACACACACAAAAATCCCCTTGTGCATCTTCTGCTGTGTAAAAGAGAAGCTGACTTAATAAATGTTTCAACACCCGCTGATACAGGCTCAAAGAGGACGGTGTTTTTGTTTCGCGTGACACTCAGCTACTGTCCCTCGGATTGGCTGAGAAACTCGGATTGGCTGCGGAAAAGCTCTCCCAATCACAACTGGTGGCACGCCCTCATTTGTGCTTAGGGCAGTGAGATCCACACAACAGCTGTAAAAGGCAGTGTAACAGGAGTGTAACAGGAGTGTAACAATGTAACTTCCCCTGACGTTGCGATCCTGAAGAATGGCCACCATGCGGGTCCAAGACTTGCTGATTGACAGGTGTGAGAGGATGATCTGCTGAAAGACCTGGACGGGTGAGCCGTCGTCACGTTGCCAACACGTGGGGGACATCGTTTCTCTTAGTTTCCAAGATATAATAAATAAATAGCCCAGCCCTCCTTTATGTCAGCACTCATGGACATTGTGTTATAATTGTATCAGACAATCACGACTTTTAAATTTTTTTATAAATGTGACATGCTTCTTTTTCAGCGGTCAATAGGTGGCGCCACTCCTCTTGTGAACAAGTGATAAAGACCTGTTTATTTGGCTGGCTCGGTTGGTGCTCAGGGTTGTGTTGTATTGTATTTTATTCGTGCTTTTTTGTTTCGATATCAGCTGACATGCAGTTCCCAGACTGAGATCCGTACTGGAGAGTTAACCGCTTCACAGGTACTGCTTCTCTATGAAATACAATAGTAATAAAATCACATTCTCAGCAATAGTCATTTTAATATTGCCATAACTTTCCTGATAACTTTAATTCTTTGAAATGTACAATTCGGTAACAAGAATTTACAACAAACATTAAGTTAAACGTTCGGTGATTACGGCAGTTGCTAATGTTTTTGTGCTTATAGGAACACCAAACTAAATTTCTATGAAGAAACTGGACGGCAAAGAAAAACACATAAACGATTATCCGATCCTGGAAAAAAAATTGTATTATATAATATTATATAAATGATAACACTGAACCACTGGCAAATAATTAGCAGACAAACACTTACATGTGCACATTTCTCTTAAAGCACAAAGAGTACTAGTTTATAGTGGTCAGTCTAATATAGAGGCTATCCTTGTTCGGAACCTGACGATTCATGGATTCCATATCACTGACGTCGCCAGGTTAGTTTCCCGTTACTGCTGCGGTACTCTGGTTTGTGAAGATCTGCCCTCCACAAGGGTGACATCCCCCCCACCCACCACCCACCTAACCTCAGCCAGCCCTGGTTCCATGTGGAACCACCTAGAGCGCTGAAGCACTCAAAGCACAGACAAACAGGGGCCTTGGACCAAACTTGCTTTGATTTTTCTTGGTCCTGGTCCTTGCTGTAGAACCGAGGAGAGGAAAGCCTGGGCACCCTGCATGGGCTGGTGGTGTAGGGTGTGATCTCGGCAGGTGGGGTTTAGGGGGAAGAGAGGGGCACGTCCCCTGCGGCTGGGGCCTGTCCTCCCAGGCACAGTACAGCTACCTGTCTACCCAGGTAAGGTCTCTAAAGGAGGTGAAAACAAAAGGGTGCGCACTCGAGCAGACACCGTTCCACCGTCAACTGGACTACAACACAGACGTCTCGACAGACGGCACGGGACATCTCTGACACCTTACGGATGAGCGACTGCTGTTCGGCCTCGACGGACAGGATCACAGCGGTGGTCTTTAAAAACAATCGAAAAAAGGATATCCCATTAATATCTGCTAATTCTCAAAAGGTTGACTGGCTATGGTGCCATGAAGGGGCTGCACTGAACTGTGTAAACATGCCTTGGTGTGGTGTTAGCGCGGCCAGTGTGGTGACTGGAGGGGCGGACTGGGACACACAGGGGGGAGGGCAGGAGGGTTTTGGGGAGGGTCCATTAGCTTTGCACGATCAGCCGCTGCTCTGTCAGCGACGCCTGGTGCGCCACCGTTTGGTTCTCGTGCGCCCGCAGTTTGGACACCACATCCAGGAAGGCCAGGCCCTGCACGGCCCTGTGGAGAGGCTCTGCAGAGAGGGGAGACAGGCAGTTGTCGTCAGTCACAGTCTCACCTACCAAACTGTAGTGAAGACAGGCAGGACCCGTCATTACCCAGTCTTTCAAAACAGTTTTAACTTCTTTGGAATCGCCATTCGTTTTTCGCAATTTGGAATCGGTAATTGTGCTAATCCGTCTCGGCTAACCGCTGTAACTCCGACCAGCACACTCGGGGAGGGTCAGGAAGTGTGACTATGCTCCTCGAATCCTAGCGGCCTTCAAGCCACAAGTATCTTTTCCAAGCTAGGTTACACAGCTTGCACAAGAGGTTCAGTGCCGTCTGGAGGAGAGGTACATCCCTCTCGATGTTGCTTCCAGCCTGCAAAACAACCCCCGGTTTAACCAACCCCAGCCTGGGCGCCGCTATGCTCTCCTGGTCGCAATCGGCTTATTAGATGAGCTGGATTCGAACCGGCGAAGAACCTTTACTGACTGAGTCACTTGAGTAGGTGTCAAGCCTACTTCTACCTGAGACACCGTGCAGAAAAAAGCTGACTTAAAGTTGACTTAGGCCAAAAAAGGAGAAGGTGTAGGAAGGCTGTTGGCTAGAAACGATGTACTGGAAAGACCTGGCGTGGAGCTACGAGAGGCCGACCCGGAAAGGCACAACCAAGTGCACATTTAGGGCAGCACCCTGGACAGCGGCCCAGGACCGCTGACACTGTGCAAAACCGCACACCAGGGTAGAGCACGCAACCCTGTTCCAGCAGATATCTGAGCTCTTTCCTCCATGCTAAAACCGATTCAATAATAATGGCTCATATGGAGTTATACAAGACCTGAGGTGGAACCACATCCAAAGAAATTCAGAGAACCGTCTGAAACTCCAAGGCCAGGAAGTCCTACTGAACTTGAGGGCCAGGAAGCCACTGCTGCACAGAGACCCATGACATTTTGACGTACACTAACATACAAGGGAAGCTTTTAGATCACTGCGCTCAACTCGGGGAAAGTGGAGCCTCTTTCTCACTGCCCAAAGACTCCCCGACTTACCTGAGCCCATGACGGCACAGATTAGGATCATGGAGTTGTACTTGATCTCGGGGGCGCTGTGCTCGTCCGACAGCAGATTGTGGAGAACAGGCACCAGGTTGGTCCCCTCAAAGTCCTTCTCTGCGAAGCCTGTGTCACATTCACACAAACCTTGTTAGTCACACACCCCTAGGACCCAAAATGTCCTGGCAACTGGCATAGAATGTTGGTCTTCGTGTTGTTAATCAGATCTGAGGGTGTTAATGCATCTGCCCCGGGACTTCAATACACAAACTTAAGCAATAATGTTGCTAAATTCACATCAAAGCTGTGTTACAAAATGGCGCAGATGTTCAGTGACAGGAGACGCTCCAGGGGCGCCCAGTCCGAAGACTCGCTCGTGTTGTGTGTGGTTGCGACAGAGTCTATCAGAGGAGGAGTGAACATGCTTCCCCACAGGCAGGGGAGAGGAACCCCAGGCCAGGCTTCGCTGGAAGAGCTGTCACCAGCCCCAACGCAGAAGGCCAGTCGATACTCGCGTCACGCCGGCAGCTCTGACCACTGCAAGCTCCAGATGTGGTCCAGCTGCTCCTCCACCGAGGATAATGACAATGCACCTAGCAGGGCACCACCAAACCCGCTTAACCAAACGCAAACTAAATGGAACAGCGTGTGAAATCCGGCCGTTTCAGGCCAGGTATCTGACCATTTATGCTCTTATACACTGTGTATAATATGAAGCAGTGTCTGGCAATTGACACTTTTTGAGATTTTTTCCCCCCCGCAGTGTACATTTTGAGATTTGAGAGAAAGAGCTGGCAGGCTTGTCTCACCCAGGTCCAAGGCTGCGATGAGTCCCAGGGCCACCAGGGCTTCGTTCTGCATGATCATGTGCTCACTCGTTGCCATGCTAACCAAATGCTTCACGCCACCGCCCTGAATGACTGCCTTAACAACGTCCTGGAACAGACACAAAAAAGAGGACATGACACTTGTACATTACAAGATCAACAAAGGAATCGTCCAGACTCAACCGTAAAAAAAAGACCAATGTTAGGACATATAGTGCACAGTGATTTGATTGATCCTGGCAGCTCTCAGAACAGTGAGTGACTCAGAACACAGGTTTGGCCATGTTAATACCACCTGATCAAATGTGGCGGGAAAACGCTTCTTAAAAGTGTTGGTGAATACCTAACGGAAATGTAAATGAAATAATAATGCCCCATGCAACAAATACCTCCTGCACCAAATGTCCAAATGCACCAAATGCCTCATGCACCCAGAGCTCAGAGCCTTATGTTTCAGCTGCATTTATACTAAACTGCACAAGTTTTTAGACTGAGGTTGCATAAATAGTAAATACTATTTACACATTCAAAGAATACATAATCAAACATTAATTTGAGATGGAATACACACGCACTAACATCAACATTTGACCGGTAATGTTGCAGTAGAGGTGATTGGCTGACTGTCACAGCGCTGTGACAATGTGGTCCTGATGCGGAGAAGCGGTGATGTGGCTGAGTAACGTTACAGTAGAGGTGACTGGCTGACTGTCACAGCGCTGTGACAATGTGGTCCTGGTGCGGCGAAGCGGTGATGTGGCTGCGTAACATTACAGTAGAGGTGATTGGCTGACTGTCACAGCGCTGTGACAATGTGGTCCTGATGCGGAGAAGCGGTGATGTGGCTGAGTAACGTTACAGTAGAGGTGATTGGCTGACTGTCACAGCACTGATGTGGAGAAGCGAATGAGGCGGCTAGACGCCTGTGACCCACCTTTGACTTGCTGTGCCGGATGAGAGCGGACAGCAGCCTGTTGGACTCGCCCATCACCCCGGCGTGGTCTTTGGCCTCGCACCACTCCACCAGCCGCTGCACCAGCTTGGGGTCAGTGCCCAGCTGGTCTGCCGCCTCCACTGCATGGCGACACAAAGACCCCAGAATGAGAGGAAGGAGGTGGGGGCAGGGATAACTCACGCATGGCAGTCACCCATTACTACTGGGCCTTGGCAAGCCGGCAGATGTCCTGTTCTTCTCCTCACATGAGAGAGATTCACGGCCGTCACAGCCCACAACGTCTTTAAAGAGCGGGCCTTTTGCCCCCGGATGGGAGGCTGGCTCCCCTCAAGCTGCTAGTGCCCCCTCTCCTTCCCCGCCACCGGGTAAACAGGCAAGAGAGAGAGAGCGAGAGAGAGAGGGAGAGAGAAAGAGAGAGGGAGCAGAGAGGGAGAGAGAGAGAGAGAGAGGGGGATAGAGAGAGAGGGAGAGGGAGCAGAGAGAGAGGGAGAGGGAGCAGAGAGGGGGAGAGAGAGAGAGAGAGAGAGAGTAGCAGAGAAAAAGTGACTTGGTTCTCTTATGTGCGCTGGCCGCTACTCTGACAACTGCTCCTTTCCTTTTCTTCTTTCCTTCTGTCACTTTTGAGCTTAATTTAAAGGTCAGCTTGCTTTTCCCAGGCGCGTCACACGTCAGCTCACCCATATTAATGTCTCAGTTTTACTCCCAAGCACACTAGCCCTCGAACCAATCCTGTTAGGCAAAGATAAAGCCTATAGGTTTTTTGTGCTCAGCTACGTGAACCACCGGGCAAAAGACCTCAGGCTTTTTAATGTTGTCTAGTGCATTTAAATATCTTACTTTCCATACAGAAAGTGCATGTAGAAAAAAACTATCACTGAAGCTAGATATATTCTCTTAGTTTCAGATAAATAACTACATAAAAACAACATCAAATGACAACAAAAAGAGAACACATCTTCATTTAACGCCTGGTGGAGGCTGTAGTGAAGCGGTGCGGAACTGAATGCGTGAACCAAGGCCGTGACAGGTCTGACGCGAAGAGGCAGACTCTTGTTGGGTTCCGGTGGGCACAAACGGGATCCGCTCCACGCCTCCTACTGGCAATTAGGCTTTTCAATGCCAAGGAAACGGGGAAAACAGCTGCCTTCCTTCCTTCCAAGGATCCTCCCGCCTGTCCCAGAATGCAGTTCACCGCACAGGCCAAACTCCGGAAAACAAACGTTTGAAGAAAAAAAGGAGAGAAGCTGCTAATGTTTTATTAATGTTTAAAAGAAGACACTGTTGAGAATGCATTCGGCTAGGCTCAGGCTAGCAACAGGGCCGTTTGTCATTAAAAGCAGGTTAATCGCGGAGAGAGGGGAAACTGGGGACACCATGTGCTCCTTTACAATTCAGCAGGAGTTACTGAAGCAGAAGGTGAAGCTTTACGCCTCATAGGCTTCCAGGGGAAAACAACAGGCCAAGGGGGATGGTCGAACCCGGGAAGCCTTGCTGAAATAACTCCTAAAAATAAAGTCAGGATAAGATGCAGTTTCCCCCCCCCAACGGCACTAGGATATATTTCTACTTGGAAATTGACCTGCGTGCGTGGGGAGAAGTTTTGGTTGGGTTCATGTACCAAAACCTTACGACATAAATAACATATATATTATTGGCCTAAATGTGTCATTTGGTCCTCTGCTGATAAAAATACTCCCTTAAGGTTTTGCAGAAGGATGAGTTTCACGAATATGATCTAAACGTTCAGAAGTGGTTGAAATCTTTGTGCAAAATGCTATTCAGTGCTGACACCACTTCCTTGTAGACTGTAGTTTAGCAATGTTTTTACCCCTGTAACAACAGTTGCCTATCCAGTTAGCAGTTAAACTCTGGCATTTCAGAAAGGCCTAAGCCATATGTCATTGACATAGGTCAAATCCCCCAGGTTAGAGACTCTCAGGTCGCAGGGGATCTTCATGGGTACGACCACATGCAGGATGCTGCACAAGCAGCTGTTACCCTATGAGGCAGAAACGGTATCATCAAGCTGAAGCCCACCTCTTTGTCCTCGGGCCTACTGTCCCAGAACACCACCCCGTTCAAAACCGGCTTTCACAGCTACAACTCTTCACTCATCCATTCTCTCTCCGAACACCTAACATCGGCTCTGGTGGCAATAAAACCTTTGCAGCAGGGGACTGGAGCTGGGGAACCTGCAGTTCTGACTGGCTGGAGGGCGCGGACCGAGGCGCATGGCCTCCCCCTGCCAGGCGAATCAGCCCAGCGGAACCGCCATAACTGACACACAGACACACACCAGGCCGTCCCTGGGATGCACCCACCTTGCGTGTCAATGAGCATCCTCAGGGTCCCCAGCAGCTTGAACTGCACTGGTGGCATCTCTGACGGTAGGAACTTCAGCACCACGTCGGCCACTCCCACCGACAGCATTTTGGACTTGTTCACCACTGACGACAGCGTGTTAAACAACACAAGGCCGAGTCAGCCCTCTGCTTTGAACAAAAAGTCTGACCGGACAGGCCCTCTGAAAAACACGTGCTGGACTGCCGTGTTGCCGGTGTGGACATTTCCATGTTTCAAATACTATTTTATCGTTTAGCTTTAAAAAATATCAAAGAGTCAAACAGACGGATAGCGTTTTATCAGCCTGAAGCCGTTTTGATCGAGGCTGGTTCATTACCACAGGGACAAGGAGGGGGCGTGGCGGCTCTCACCGGGGATGGCCAGGTTCCTCAGGGCGCTGAGAGCGGCGTGCTGCACGGTGACGTTGCCCTCCTCCACGTGCCGCTCCAGCAGCTCCAGAAGCTTTTGCACGATGCCTGTGTCCACCATGTGGATGCAGTTCCCATCTGAGCAGAGACACGTCGAACGGGTCTCACACCACTGAAACAGTCATCTCATTGGTCTGCTGACAACCCTACGTGCGTGTCATTGATCCAACACCAAGTCTACCCGTGTCTTATTGGTCTACCACCAACTAAGATCTGTGCAAGTGCTTAGGAAAGGAGAACATGCCCAGACTGCAGTAAGGAGAGACACTGGAGGGTGCTGATGAACTCAAGGACTGGCTCCCAGGACACTGTGGACAGCTTTCTAAACAGAAATGGCCGCAGTGTGGTAATCTGACAGTCATTTATACTCTATCTCTCATGATGCAAAGTGTTCACTACTGCCCCTAGACACAGAGCCTCGCTGAGGAGACCTCCAGGCAGACAGCAGGAGGACCATGTCAGGGAGAGCACTCCGGCGATGGGGACCCTTACCGTTGCGGGCGAAGTTAGCAACGGCCAGCGCCCCAGCCAGCTGCAGCTGGTGGCTGTGGGATGGAATCCAGGAGAGGACTCTCTGGAACACGCTACCCTTGCCCCCCTCGAACAGCTTCTGCATGGATTCGTCTGAAAGAGCAACGGGAGTCGGTCACCGCCCCACTACACAAGGAGCCGCGTATTCCGAGGAGTTTACGGATCAGCCTGTGACTCCACACGTCACTCGCAGACACATCAGTCACACATGCCACTTCTCCACGGATAGGAGACACCCTACAGAACATGCCCTGACCTTCGTTTGACTGGTCACAGGAAATCACCTTGCTTTTGGTGATTTCGTATTAGACAAACTGTGCTAAAAGCTAAAATAATATTCTGATATACATAACCTCACTTTACGTGGCTCCACTTAGTCGCCGATAATTTAATAATAGAACTAGATTTACGTAGCCTTTTCTCGTGTTCATGTGGTCTTGTGATAAGTACTGGAGAATTGTGTGGTTTGTTCACCAAAGTAATGCTTTGTCGTTACATTTACGCATACACATATTTCAAATAACTCTCAATATGGATTTCCTCACAGTAACATTATTCCTTCTCTGCTAGAAAATGGCCTAACACACTGATACAGATTCACTCAATTAGGATCGAATGAGAGCAAATAAAACAAGTCTTTGATGTAGAATATAATTTTAGACTCTTAGCTAAAGTTAGCTAAAGTTCGATAAAGATGCAAAAACCAAACCAGTGCAATGATGGCTCGTTAGCTTTTTGGCTAATTGGACAATTTATCTTTTAATGCTGCTCTTCTGTTCATGCATGCAATGACATTTTCTCAAATATCTTTAACTGAATTAAAAACGGGAAATAAATCTATTAGAACTTCAACAGAGCCCTGAACATTCTGGAGATTTACCCGGTGTTATCACTTCCATATTTTAAAGAAACATACTACGTTTAGTTTCTGCCCGCTTTATTTCTGTCAAACCCACTTTTTAGATTTTGAGAAAGGACTCATCTCTGTTCCCTTCAATAAACATTGAAGAATTTCCAAAGATCGATTTATCTTACTTTTTGAGGCACTACTATTAAGTATAGTAAGAAATATTCAGATTTCCCAAAAAGTCCAGGATCTAATTAGCAGGCCTTGAGGTTATAGATAAAAAAAGATTTTCACTTTACATTTCCCCTGTTATACATAGCCCATTCTTTGACACTAATTAGGTACATTTAGCTGGGTAGAACAGTATTTGACATCTTACTTCAGCCAAATGAGACCATGTGATCAGTAATGGGAAGCCATGGAAAAATGACTGTAGATGTATCACGTTGCTAACGCCGGACTCTCGAGTGACTCAGTCGGTAAAGGCACTCGCCCAAGTGCAGACTGAGCCCTGTGACCCGGAACTTCGCAAGCGATTCCAAATTGGGGAGAGAACACACACACACACAGTTGTGTTCGACAAAGGGGAAATTGCTGGTCTCACCAAAGGTTAAAAGCTAAGGCAGTGTAATGGAGATCCAGTAGATTTTACAACGGTGTGGTCTTAATTATATCTGTTCGTGTATATTTATTCATCTCATCTTCATATTCGTCTCTTTTTTACACTGCAGGAAAAAACATGGCATTAGTTCGTCACTACCCTGAATCTGATCTGCACAGAGATCAAAGCAGGAGGGAATAACGATCATATACAGACCTCAGCCGATCAAATCTGATGTGTGATTTGGACAGTGTCGATAAAAAAGGTTTTCTTCAATCAAAGGTGTTTTGTAGCCGGAAATTACGGTATTCCACCGGGAGCCCTCCCTGCTCCTGATTCCCTCCTCTTTACATCTCCTCTTTACCTCCCAGAAGCAGGAGCACCATGAGGTCAGAGGCGGTCTTGAGCTCGGTGAGATCCTCCTCCCTTTGCCCGTCCACCGTCTGGTCCACCACCTCCAGCAGGCACTCCACCAGCCCCGCCTCCACCAGCTGCAGCTTGATCAGGTCTGCGGAGCGAGGAAGGGGGGGCAGGGTTGGGCGGAGTGGGAGAGGGCGTGGGTCAGCACACGGAGCAGTGGAGATGATGATATGCTGAGGATGAACAGAGAGGGCGTGATGAATCCTCTCCTACCCAAGTGCTGTTTGGTTTTATGCTAATCGGACGAGGACACTAGCTCCTAACACTAGCTCCGCTGGCCAGTCTTGTAGTGTTCCACACTCCCATTTAATCTATTCTCCTGGCCTACTCTGCTTAAGGAACCGTGGACTGTATGAATTGGCACAAGAAGATAGTAGGTCTTTCTTGTGAGCATAACAAGGTCCCTTCCAGAAGTAAGGCCTCTTCATTCCCAAGCCAAATGTCCAGAGAATAGAGGATCAACGCTAGGCCTCCTCTTCAAGCCGGGGATGTCTGTCCAGACCTGTACAGACAGCTGCTCTCTTTCCTCTCCGCCAGTTGCGTAACCAGTGACAGCTGCACTTTGAGTAAGCGCTCTCACAGATCCCTGGATGTACGTGAGCAAGCGGTGGATAAAGTAGGATGTTGTCTTGGAGACCGATGCACAGTGCCAGTGCCCAAAATGGCTACTTGGAAATTACAACTGGCAGCAGGTAACGGTAAAGCACTTAAAGAAAATAAGACAGATCATAGACATGCCAGTATTACAGTAAATGACTAACTGTTATATGCAGAAAGTATAGAACAAACTACATTTTAGCAGCAAAATAATGCAATCATGCATCAATCACACTTTCTTCAAAATGCTAACTTTAAGCATGTAACTGATTTGACTGAAAAAGGCATCACTGAAATCACGCCAGGAAGCAAAAAATCCACAGCATTATCGTGTTGATATGAAATATGCACGCACGCACACACACACACACACACACACATATAGAATGTTTTATTCAGACAAAATGCATGATGGTAAGTTACAAGAAAGTGAAAGGAAGAGGAAGTCAGTCCGCAGCTACTTATTTGGTTTGGCTGGACTCAGTGAAAAGGTCATCGATAAGATTTGTTGGACATTTTACAGAGCTCATGGTTAGTGCTACTATGTACCTGTTGTCAGGCTTAACGGCAGATGACACAAAAAAGAAGAAGAAGATTATTATTTCCAATGTCTGGACTGGTTTCTTCACTTTTTAACAGCAGTGGACCCACATTAATGCAGTTCCTTAAAAAGGACTAGGGCAGCCGTCTCTAATGTTCCACAGCCGTTAGCCATTTAGCATCCAAGGCAGCATTGTGGACACATGTGTAATAGAAGGAGGATTTTTCTCTCTCCGATGAGTCCTGCATTGGGTTGCTATCGCTGTTCAACCTTTGATTTCGTTTGATTTGATTTGTGTCATATGTGTACGCATTTCCTCTCCTGGTATTTTCAACAAGGAACTGATTTTACTTCTTCCTGGAAGTAGATGCAGCCCAGAAACGGCCCAGAAAAAATCTGGGCGATGACCAATGTGCGCAAGGCAGCTGTGGTTCATGGAGTCAGTGGGTCGAGGAGAGAAAGTAGATTAGCCTAACCCCTTAGTGGAACAAGTCCCACTAAACATTGCCTATGGTCTACTTCACTGGGCTAAGTATAGCAAGACTGACGGGGTTTTTTTGCATTAGGAAATGAATCCATTCCTCTTTTTAATCAATATTGTGAAATCTAGTGCTTCAGGTGTAATGGATGGGACAGGGATTAGGCCTTGACAGCTCATCAGATCCTGAGAATTTATTCCAATCTTTCTGGCGTGAAGCAGCTTAGCTGCCTGGATAGAACGCCCTTCCGCCACAGAACCGCGACCCTAATCCTAGCAGTGAGTGCCAGTGGCAAGGTGCTGCAGGTGGCTCATTAGGATACAGCTGGTGCGCCAACACTCTTCGCTCTTGACGTCAGCGTGAACATTTTAAATGCGCAGTGCTCGAATGTTGGCGAGCTGAAGCCGCGTCGACGCCACCTGAAACGCCAACCACCGGAACAATGTACGTTTGCTTTAAACGGCCCAATCACACCAACCCTGTGAGGAGCGGGTGAGGTATATCAGTCCTCATTTGCTTCCATTTAGGGTTACAAAAAGCGGAACCTATTAGTGCCGGATTTGAAATAATCATTAAGTCGTTAAATTTGAATCGTCAGGAAAAAGAAGCGTGGAGACTAACCAGAATCTTGGCCTCCCAAGTGGTTCAGACTGTAATAATGCCCAAGCTCACAGGTTTGGATCCAGCCATCTGTATCGGCTGTCTGAGCTGGGGTGGAAGAAACATAACCAACCATCTATCGGCTGTCTGCGGGTTCGAAATACTGTCGCGCTTCTTTTCCAATCTGCACTGAACCCTAGTCGCGCTTCCTCACCCTACTTGTGTGTGGTGGCAGGATTCGCCGCCAAGATGCATTAGCACAATTAGCGATTACAAATTATGGAGAATATACTTACATGAATAAAAAATTATTGCCAACTAAGATATTATGCAACATATAAAATGATTTTTTTTAAATTAAAAAAGCTCCTCTTTAGGATAAAAGGACCCATGGCACTTTAAAAACATAATATAAACCATAGAATAACCTATTTATATTTAATAGTATTTGCAAAGTTTCAAAAAGCAACTGAGGAGAATCACACTTTGAAACCTCCTACAAAAGCTCTAAACTCATATCTTATTTAGACTCATCGCTCCACGATCTCTTATGATGTACACTCTCCAAAGAAGGGTGAATAAGGTCAGCCCTGTTATTTCAGGTTAATGGACTGAAAGGACACTCATCATTTTAAAAAGACTGATTTTCTTCCTTCTTCTGAGGGCAGAGGCAATATCTGAGAGGGCCATTTCTCTAGGTCGTGACCTAAAATAACAGAGGAGTCTCGCTGACAATAGGTGATGCTGTGCAGTCAATGGAAGCCCAGCTTTTTGCTTCACCTCGCTTTCTTTTGTTTGCAGTGGAGGAGGTCTGAGAACGGACCGAGTCACCAACCGAACAAACTCCAAGAAAACCCCAAGGAGATTGTCCGACATAAAAGCACACAATTACAATTCTCAAAGGAAGAAGGAACCCCGTCCCGAAGCCATTAGTGTCTTTGTTAGATCCAAATGAGATTCTGGATGAAAGATTAGTTACCCCCCC
>JAOVYW010002764.1:0-14731 GCA_025775045.1 Hiodon tergisus
CCCCCGGCCCCGCCCTCCCCCGCTGCCCCGGCAACGCCCTCCCCCGCCGCCCCGCCACCGCCCTCCCCCGGCAACGCCCTCCCCCGCCGCCCCCGACACGCCAACCCCCTCCCCCGCTGAGTACCATGATCCAGCAGTGGAAGGAGATGCTGAGGGTCAGGTAGAGGGCGGCGAGCAGCAGCAGGGCCCGGAAGCGCTCCAGCAGCAGCGATACCAGGCCCACCTGGAACACGTAGGTGTTGAACATCATCAGCAGGATGATGATCACGTTGAACAGGATCGCAATGTCCTGGATACTGAGACACAGAGAGACAGCATGAGGGTCATTATCAAACACGATCAACACGACCTTCACCGAAAGTCAGGCAATAGCAGGGGTAAGCCCCACCCTGGTCCCGCAGAGCCGTAGTGTCTGCACTTCTTCATTCAACTCACCTCTTTTTTTCCATTATTTGGATTAGAAATGACATCACTTGGGACCTCCCAATCGGTTCAGAGGGTAAAGGCAAAGATTGGGCCCTATGAGCTGGAGCTCACAGGCTTACATCCAGCCAATTCCGTTATCCCACTGAGACTGGGAGAGCGCAGTGGCTACGCACAATTGTCACGTTGATAGTGACAATGAGCCGAGATGCAGCCGCACAATTAGCAAAAACACAAAAAAAAACTCAAACGCCAATTTCAAATAATAATGCTTTTAAAAGTAATGATCACACCAGGGGTTCCCAGGTGAAAATCATATGCCAACTAGTAGCTGCTCTGCAGGAAAGAGGTTGGCCGTCCCTGGGACATACCATCCCTTTCAAACAAATACTTCATAGCAAAATGTTTTGTTTCTGGTAAAAACAAGTAATTGCACATTTCTCCACTGATTTAACATGCCAACCATTGACGTAACCATTTTAACAGAACATAGCAAAGTTTCTGCGCATCACACCGATTAGTTAGAGAACCTAACCAGGGCACAAATTCATAAATTCACAACTCAGTCTGGTTCGTTGAACACTGAAACACCAATACTCTAAGGGGGGAGGTGATATGCACAGAAAATTCTAAGAGGCATCCCTGCCCAGATTAACACTGTCCACAGATTAAATAGGCAAAGCTCGTTCAAAGCCTTCCAAAGCTGTAAGTCAGCACACAAACAAACACAGTAGGAGCAGCAACCCTTGACCCAACTAGTCTCACCCCACTCCCATTTTCTTTTTTTTACCTCATGGAGCACATAAAATGAGGCACCTATATCAAATGAACACTAAAACATACCTACAGTAGAAGGTGACAAAGATTGAATTGTGCGGCAGCTGGGAAGCTATGGTCTATGCCCGCCAAGAACTTGAGTCGGTCTGCTACCCTGTCTGCAACTGCTTTAAACTTGACCGTACAATGACTTTCAGGAAAAAGTCGATTCAGTATGTATGTATCGAAGTATGTTTTATGGTTTGTTTGTCAGATTATATTTCTCTGTTAAGTGGCCACAGTAAGAGCAGTTCTATCCGAGTTTATTGTTACAGGTATTGTTTCTGTCCCGTTACTACAATGCCACTCCTTTCTAGAGGTAGGACATCTGTACAATCTACGACCCGGACAGAGGCAGTCCAGTGGTGTCTCGCCCCTCCCCCACGATCAACAGGTTCACCAACAGCTGAAATTCAAGGGACCTAGTTAGCACACGTACATCGTCAGTGAATACGCTTTAAAACGTTAAAATCGACTCACATGAAGAGAACTAGCTGGATGACGGGTGCAGCCCTCAGTAGCTCACTGAAGGAGTTCACAAAGAGGTCGTAAGCCAGCAGTGCCAGCTGAATCAGCAGCACCAGCGAGTAGTTATTGGTCTGGAGCATCTCTGGGCAGAACCGGGCTTCGACAGAGCGACACCCTCGCACAGGGATTGCAGAGCCTTCCTTCGGCTCAACGACACGGTCGGTGTGCTCTCAGACCAACGGGGCCTATTTAAACACCCAAGCACGGGTCTGAGTTTGACCCAGTCTTCTAAGCCAGCCCTCCAGCAACAAGGGGCCACATGCATAAGACTATCACTTACTGAGCTGGTACGGACACCGACAGATTCATTTTCAGACCAAGGCCAATCACGGAACAAATCCTAGGGTGATCTGTCCAATCATTGCACCGAGGCAAAAAAGCATGGGTCTAGGCTGCAAGTGCGTGCGTGCGTGAAGGCACTCAGTGTTTGAATACGAGAGCTTTTCCTGTCCTCACAGAAGGCAGAGGCACAATGTGTAGCCTGGTCTTAGCCATACTGAGGCAGGAGAGGACAAACTGCCAAAGATGCTCGCATTAGGAATGCTCAGAATGAAGTGCGCAGAGCCTCTGTGCATTGTGGGCCGTGGCATGTCACAGGCAGATGCTATGTGTTGTTAGCGCATCCACAGCGTAGATTAGTAAATCAGCAGCAATGTGAATACAGTCCATCTATGCGTTGCTAACTGCAGGCTGTCTTGAATGAATCCATTCTGCGTCGAAATCCAGTGGAAAATCTGTAAAACAAACACAAAAAAAAAAGTTTAAAGCTGTTTATCTCAAAATCCTAGAGGGGGAATGTTCAAATAACTATGTAACTTCGACCGATAAAATGTTGATTTATAATTATTGGTTAATTGGTTACAGTTAATATTTTTCTTTTTTTCTCTCTTAATTTTCTGTCATTAACCCCTCCAAATCTCATAACCAACCCCCAATAGAAAACTTGATAAAACTGAACACAGATTTTAAAAAGTGGCATTTCTAGAATTGTAATTTTTTGTTATACATACATTTCAACCATTAATAAAAACTTATTGTTTTTTATTTAAATTATTTAAATCCATAGCTCATAAGACACAACATTTTCATAAAGTTTTTTTCCTGAAGAAAAAATGTATCCTAATCAAACAGTGCTTAGACAGATGTGGAGTGTTTTGCAAAAAGAAAATAACTACAGCATTTATTTTTTAAATCCTACTTTTAATTAAAACGTTGGTTATGAGTGTGGGATGTTGGTTATGAATGCTGTGTTGGTTATGAGTTTATTCACAGCACTTCATCTTATAACTAAATCTTTGGGATCGCAGTTCATCCGAAAAAAAGGGCTATATCATATTCTAGTTGACATCACTTGACAATGGGTGTAAAACAATGGTAGACATTTACACATCCAAACAATATAAATTGGAATTAGAGAATCTGTGGCGTCCGCCTCGAGAACACGCACAGGAGAGGTCCGGGGACGCCCATCAGCACCGGCTGAGGATCATGCTAATTGTGAACAGCGTTTAACGACCTGTGATCCCTCAGTAGGTGCTGGAGATCGGCGGACAGTAAAACGAGAGAAGAGCTGTGCAGAAGAAAGGCGACTCCGGCGAAGGACACGCCGACGTTCTGTGTTCGGTTTCGTTAGTTTATTTCGTTTGTTGTGTTTGGGGTGAACCCGTGAGGGGGATCCCCGAAGAGTGGTTATTGTTTATTTTCTGTTTGATTGAAATAAAGCCGGCAAGAAAGCCGGAGAACCCGGAAGTGTATTTTTCCGATTATTGCCGAACCAAGCACGTCGGCGTGCTATAAGGTCCAAGCTCATCTTCAAGGACATAATAAATCTTATCCTTGTCTCCAGCAGTTGGCCAGTAATATCGGTCCTGACCTATTTTCTTCATGCATTTAACTTCAACACAGTCACCTCTTTCAGAGGTTGCCATGCCTGAGATGGTTCCTGGATCTTCATCATAATGCACAATACACCACTGATTAATAAGGTCATCTGCTAATTCTTGTATTGGTGTAATAATTTCTCCCTGATCTTCATCATCCATCTGCCACTCAGTTGGCTGTGGGCTCATTGGCACTCTCACAGGTGATTAACATGAGCAGAACTCAGGTCTATTGCAGTAGCAGGTTAAAACCCTATGGCGTATCAATCCTGCATCGCTTGTGAATATTTGGTGAATTTTCATTGTACCCTTTACAGGTGTCAGAGGATACTTAGCCATCTGTTCTTCTATTTTGCCGATGTCATCAGTGGTGTGTCATCAGATAAATGGTGATATTAGTGCGTTGCTGAACTTAAATAATAAAGCTGCTCAACGTCCTCAATATCCTCAGATTCTGCTACAATTCGGTCAGCTGTGGACTTGATTGTGCCTCCAACACCATCACGAGGCCCCTTTCCATGGGCGCCCATGAAATTCCAATACACTGTAACAAAACCATGGATGAAAAGCAAGGTAGAAAGCACGATAAAAATTACCTTTGTTTCTGTACTATGTAGTGGGTCCATCACTCTAGAAATGTAGAGTTTTCACTGCTTGGAATTCTCCTTTTAGCCATTTCATGACTGGCGTCACGTGTGCCCATATGGCTACTTCACAATAACAAAGAGCCGCTGAGACTGTACAAAAACTTCCTTCTCACCGCCTACAATAGACCACTACGGTATGGCAGGATACTTGAATGTGTGATGCCCCGAAATGAGCTCCCTGAACCTGACTGTAGGACTTGCAGTTGTAGTTTTCTGAAAAAATCAACAAGAATCACAGCTTCAGCCTCTTTGAGACTTTCTTGTAGCCGTTTCCTCATCCTGAATTGGTTACGGATATTAAACGTGCGAGTACACATATTACCAGCTTCCTGATTTGTTTTAGATTTTATTTCTTCCAAAGTTCCACAGGCAGTGTGCTTGAATGTCTCAGTGCACGGTTTGACTCCTCTGTTAGTTTCTCTGTCTTCTTTTTGCATTATCCGTTGTTTCCAGTTCACAATTGCGTGTGTGAGGTCTTCATTGCTGATGGCAATTTCAATCTTCTTGCCCCTACATTGGTGACACTCTCTGTAAGAGCACTGCTTACTCTCAGGTGAGCAAACCAAAGTCTTTGATTCACTATTACCGATCTTGATCACTTTTTCTGGAGAACAGCATTCACTTTTATCTGGAGATTCTCACGTTTGACACTTTTACAAGTTTGCCAAATCCTCCAGTCTCTGTGAAACCATCCAAAAGCGACTATAACGTGTGAACTGTCTGTTTGATATTTTGTAACCAGGACTCTCAGATTTTAACTGCAAGAACAACTTCTGCAGTGGAGCAGTAAGGAGCCTCTTCCTTGCTTTGATTTTTTGGACGGTGTGATGGTATCTCTCTTGCAAGGCATCACTCGACTTGTGTCGTCACAAGAAAAAAAACTTAATGACAGTCGTCTGTTTCTCCCTAGCAGATTTCTCTTCCTCCTTTTGTGAAGTTTTAAAGCTGGTAATAGTCCTGTGGTCTTTCTGCAGTTGCTGGGCTGCATATTTATTTAATTCGTATTTTTTGAGAATACTATGCTTAAATGTCAGGTATTTTTTGGGCATGTTCTTAACCTGAACTTTCATCACATTATGAAAAAGAAGCGCCTCCTTCACGTTCTTACTCACTTGGCATTCTTTCAGCATTTTCTCAGAAACCCTCTCTGGAGAATCTATGGTTATTTTATTTATTCTATTTATTATTATTATTATTTATATGTATATTGAAGTATACAAGTACGTAATTTAAATAGAAATCATAACCGCGCCTAAACCGACACCTTACAATTTTTCTCATAACCAACACTTTTCAAAAACAAGAAAAATGTTGGTTATGAGAAAAACTGTACGGTGTCGGTTCAACTTATTTGTCCATTTTCAACAAACATTGTTTTCCAATGGCAATGTGATAACAATGAGGATACAGTAAATTTACATGAAACATTACATTTAATAAATATTTTTATGTTGTTATAAGCTACACAACTGTGCCAGGCTACACTAGTGAGTTAAACTGTAATATTTTTAAAAATAATTAGAAACATATTTAACCGTCTCCTGTATTTCCCTCCAGAAACTCTTGACCTTTCACCTTGTTTGAAAACTTTTATTGACACGTTATCATTTCTAGACAAAAAGTGAGTGGGTGTCGATTATGAGATTTTGTGTGCAAAACTCTGGGACACACAAAATGACATAGCTTTTCTCATATTTAACATATATTTTAGAAACAACTTAAATACTTCTTTCAGATTTCTGTATAAAAAAATAACATTATAATAATTAAATGCATAACATTCCACTCAAACTTAAAAATAAAACTCTAAGACAGGGGTCGGTTATGAGATTCAAAATATGAAAGTACAAAAAAAAGGCTAAAACATTTGTAAAATGCATTAAGAAGTTATTGTTGCAGAGTAGATTAAAATGTTACCTTTCTAAAAAGATACAATTTTCAATAGGAAATTCATTTATTTTGAGGAATGTTTAAGACGGACACCAAGTTATAGTTACTTGAAAATTCCCCAGAGATACCAACTTACATCCCGGCACAGTGCATAGAAACATCACATATGAAGAGAAACCGTTTTGTTCTTTTATTCCTAAATATACTGTAAAAACCAGAATACTACTAACAAACAGGTCAATTGAAGCACTTTCTAATGCCTTACACAATGTACATAAAATGCACAGTTGCTCAATTACCAAAATTATAGTCTTTCAGTTACACTGCATATCATTACTGCGACCCCGTTAACTGAAAAAAATGATTGTTCAATATCGTCTTAACAATGACTGAATAGAAGACCAATCCTAAGACTCCCTCCCCTGTGTGGTGGCAGGAGTCGAGACGTACTGAGATATAGCACAAAAATGACAGCCGATTCTAAAACTTGCAGACTTCGCACAAGCCACAAGACCCACTAGTCCACAAGACTAAAATTTTTGTTGAATTTCCAAAGAGAAAATGGTTGACATTTGGTCCATCTATTGAAATTTTAAGCAGAATCCGGAAAATCAGATTCACAGAGTAGACGTCGGACCATGTGTCCCATTCAAACCAAAACAACGTAAGTAGCCATCCTGTTGGTTAAGCTGTCAAGAAACTATATCTGTAAATCAAGCCGCTTCAGTTGCCATTTTTATTCAGTTGCTAGCACATATGGGAAAGGTGAGGAAGTATGAATAGCCTCTTCCAATCCCAGTCACCCATCATAGGCTCAGGCCATCGACAGCATTGCCTGCCTGATCACTACTCTAATTGATTGTACGTTATGTTGGTTATGTAATTGTTTATACTTTCACGATGTTAATAACCATGCTCCAATCTCACTAAACGTTTACCAATGACTCCCCAGTAACGTATGAGCGTGCGCGACTTGTAGGGCGTCTACTCCATAAAGAAAGCTGACTAAATGTACCCTATGGTTTTGCTGCCAGAGGAGAATGGCACAAACTAGATATAACAACTATGGAGGTTAGGCAAGGAGTATAGGGAATGCACACACACTTGTACTTTGGGGTTTATATCATGTTTTAAAACACCAGACTGTTGAACAACTAGCTGAATGTTACAGCTAAGACTCTTACAGAGGCAAATAGAACCGCGTCAAGGAAAGGATTAGTCTTCAATTTCACTGAGTGGAAAAACCTTCACTGTTTTAATCTGCTTTTAATTCTCAGTGCGACTCAAATGAGTGGAACACTTATAAAAGTGACACAGTAAGCCAGTGGTTAAGTGATCCAAGAGAACAGAGAAATTTCTGTGAAAATCACTAGTCATTAGTACGGTTATCAGCAGACTTCATTTACAATGTTAAAAGTTAACACATGTGGAGTCAAAAGTGTATGACTACAATGTTCCTTCTTTTCTATTTTGTTTATGTAATACTTATATTTACAGTCGTTGGTGTGTTATGTTTAGTATTGAACCTGGTTAAAAAAATGGTTTCACCATTATGTTTCACCAGCAACGGTGATTTGTTTTGCCATTTTTTCCCCATCACTTTGACTATGCAATTTAAAAAAAGGACTAGCGTGTCACCAGGACCGTGTGATATAAAGAAATATAGCACGAAAAACATACCTACTACTTATGCACGTGCGCAAATTTTAACAATAAAACAAAGATCGATGTAGCGCACATCCTGCTTTAGCTGCAACCAATCATCAAGCCTCCTGTACAGCCAGCAGCAAAGCGAGCCAAGTCTTACAAAGATTTTATCCCCCGCCCTTCAAGCTGTTACAACACAACACAGGTCGACCTCCGTAACCACCTCTGTCACCTAGTGAATCGCTAACTAGGAAAGGATTACACTGAGGTTAGCAGATGATGGGCCAACATGACTATTATAATACCCTTTCAAACACTGACATTAATACCAGTTTGGAATAATTTAATAGATTTTCAAACATTAAAGTCGAAGGTCTACTTTTACTGTGGTTATCGAAGTAGCTGAAACGTGAATGCCCTTCTTTAAATGAAACTGTGGCGACAACCAACTCCAGCGTCAAGGCTCATAACTGGCAAGGGGCAGGTCTTCAGGATCAAAAACGTTGGCTGTCCAGACTTGGAACTTTATGATTTACGGGTTGCTATCGTGATAGTTGACCGAGCCAGAATTGCCAGAGACAAGGTAGCATCATGGAAAATGCAGGGTCTTTATTCAGTGGTTTGTCACTGGCCCCAAAAGTCAGTACACGTATCTGGGGGAGATTCCAAGATTTTGGTAATGCGAGGCCTAAAAGAACACACTCCAACGAGTACAGGTAGATTGCTTAAGGCTTCAATATTTCAAGTTGCTTTCAACTGGAGCTACGCGGAGGTTTGTATAAAAAGAATGTATAAAAGTTGAATGGTCCTCTCTAGTTGCTTTCCAATACTACGGAGCAAAAACAATGATTTAACAGTCGACACAATAAAAACATTTCCACAAACACGTTTCTGCCAAGAGAAGGCACGTAGACACGTGTCGTTTCGAGGTGAGAGCACGGCGTACAAGCCCATGGTTAAACGGCTATCGCCCGGCTTCTCTCCGTGGCTTTAACATTAATAGCAGCCAGGGTATTAATAGGTGCACACTGTGGGAAACGGATTAGGCCCAGTTCAATGACTTAAAGGAAAGAAATGCAAGATTCACCGTAGAGAGTAAAACAAAAACGTCGTTGCAACATTTAAAAAGTAACAACGTAAAACGTTTTAACCAAGTTAATATCTGTGGTTCCCTGATTTCTGATCAATCAAAATGAGCGACTTGTGTCAAGTTTACATATAATAAAATAATATAATAAAAACAATTTCAGTGTTAAAACATTGTGGCAACTTTAATGTTTAGTGTTGAAAAAAGTGTTGTCAAACCGTTAAAACCTTACGCGTAAGCCGATAGCCGAATGTACCTACAAACCAAATTACCAAAATAACCAGGCTATCCTTTTATTTAGCCAACTTTGTTATGAAACACGATGTAGCTCCATGCCTAAATGTAACGTACGGTTCTACTGAGTTACTTTAACGGATTATTTTAAATAACTATAAACTGGGTTACGTTCGTTTACCTTCCGAGGGTAGAAACCGCCAGAACCTTAACTCGCTAGCTAGTACGGCCGTAAGTTAATTAATACGGTTTATCACAGGAAAAATCAAACACAAATATATTTTAAGTAATACCTTAAATTCGGATTTGTCGAGTAGCGAAGAGCTATCTTTCACGATGTTCACCGCCACAGCACAACAAACAATCTCAAGCGTCGTTCTCCACTGAACATGGGTTTCCCTTGGATACGAATACGTAGCCACTTGTATCTTGCGTATTGTAATAAGAGGGAACTCACAGTTTTTGGAGCTATCGAATCAGCTTTAAGATATTACATTCCGATCCAAGGACTATGCATCTTTCACCCAGATGCTTTAACATAAAGATAAATTGTTCGTGTTAACAAGTTCGAATTGATAAATGTCTTTATATACAACAATAAAACGTTTTTCATTAAATCAATATTTGGCGTTTACACCAAATATTACGGTAACACCCTAAAGCGGTCCTTAAGCACTGTTCCAGAATCAGAATTTGTCCACCACTAATCTAATAACATTCTCATTAGGGGTGGACGATTCCACAAAAAAAATTAAATAATAAAATAGATTCTAGATTCCTGGTGTTGGAATTGATGGAAAAAGTCAACAAAATATTTAAATATACATTTTTATTATATGAAAGTGTACAATTAAAAAAACAAGTAACAGAAAAACCATACAGACACCCAACTCAGCTAATCCTGTTTGGTAAATAATTTACAGAGATTCATAAATTGTACTTTATTATTGCATATCTTTATTTCGTTTTTTATTTTTTATTTATACTTTTCAAAACTTTTTACCGTAATTGTGTAAAGCAGTATTCAAAAACACATACCTGGGAATCTGATTTTAAATATTATGTTTATTCAGTCGAGGTGTTTCCACATTGGTGAAGTTGTCTTATTGTTGTCTTTTTTTGCAAATGACACACTTTAATTAGTTTTGTGAATCGAAAACAGTACTGTTATGCCAAAAAAAAACACCCAGCTGCCAAACAGCATCTAGGTGGCGTCATAATGGAATCTTTATTAAATTATTTTATTAAATCCGTTTTTATGTTTCCGTGACGTTAAAACGTTAAAATTACACAATTTCCGACCACAAGGTATACACCCTCCTGCTATCAAATAGACTACTGCAGCTGGGATTCGCATCAAGATCCTCACCCTCACTCAAACCAGCTATTACTGGATTAGCGTTTGGCTGCCTCTGCTCAATCATCTTAGCTCACATCCCTACCAGACCCATGCAATCTGCCACTGTCTGACGCCTAGTTTTCCTCCATCTGCAAAGTTGAACATTAATCACTCAACTTGTCCACTTGCACCCAAATGGTGGAATGAGCAGCCCACTGGAGTCAGAGACTCCAACTGCCTTCAAGAGCAGACTGAAAACTCGCTTCTTCAAACTGCATCTCACACCACAATCCTATATATCTCCCTCTAGAACTTGTATGTTATCTTCTTAATAGCACTTATGTACCTGTTTATATCTGTACTTATCAATACGAAATGGTAGCTCACTGTCTTACATTGGATGTTAACCCTTAAACTTTTGAACACTCTGAATAAGAGTGTATGCTAAACGACCATACTGTATTACATTTATTCACAGATTGATTCCTACTTACTAGACTCCTGCGCTTCACATTCGGGGAACAAATGGGGTATCCGGTTGTAGGGTCGCTGGTCAGCTAGGTGGGCACGTCCCTCGTTACGCACCTTACCACTAATGGTAACCGCACTCAGGTGCCAACAAAGGGCTTTAAAAAGACCCAGCAAAGGCTGCAAGAAATGAAGGTGTAGGAGGAAAGGGTGAGACAGGAAAGGTCTGGGCTTCTGTTGCTGGTATGTTTGAGGTTTTTGTTTGCTGTGTTTATTAATGTTTTGTTGCTTTGGTCACTTGCGTTAAAAGCTAAACAGCAATTTATTTAGTTTCCCTGTTTTTCTTTCGCCGTTTCTCTTCTTTTCAAGATCGTTTCAAATTATCCCCGATAAAAGGCGTACACCTCCCCCCTCTATGTCTCTGTCTCCAACTAGGCACACCTTTGCATGCTACACACAACCACTATCGACAACAGTTTAAATGACCCGTATCTTATCTTTGCCTTTATTAAAGGGGCATATCTCAACACCACACCCCCAAGGAAGCTGCTCCAGAGAGAGAGAGAGAGAGCCACATCGTGGTCTGGGGAGGGTGGTTACCGACCCAGAATAGGTGAAGGCAGTGCACAAGTGGACAACACCACAGTCCTAGGACTAGCATCCTACTACAGTGGGAGGGACTTGGCAAGTCAGTGAGACCCCTGCACCGCCTGACTGTTTGGAGCGTCAGACCTCATTTGAAGGACTTTGGCGAGCCCTGTTCACAGCCTCAATACTCACCATTCCGGATCCAGCGAGACCCTTCATAGTGGAGACAGATGCTAGTAATGAAGGGGGTGGGGCTGTGCTGTCACAGGGGGTGGTGGTTTATTATAGACAGGCATTATATGTGGGTGCTTCCACATTAACAGAGCTTCGATTTCCCCGTAGAACACCAGGCAGGTTGGGCGCTTGGCAACGTGGATACATTGCCGTGGAAAGAAGGCCAGAGAGGTCCCTGGACAATAAAATGACTGCAGCAGACAACATGCCTGCTGTGCGACAGGTCTGGGGGACAGACAGCAAGCCCCCTGGTGTCTGAACAGAAGGCAGTGCAAGACTGTGTCCAGGGCTGCTCTCTGCCAACCTGGGAGGAGCTCTCTTCCCACTTGAAAAAGCTTCCCTATGCAGTGGGACGTCATGTCACTGTCCAAACTGGTGGAAAGGAGCCAGGGAGCTAACTCTTCCCAGTGGGCTCCCACACGCTGTTCTCGTGTATGTCTATTACATGTTGGTACGCACGTTACACCATTTGCATAATAGGTTTTAGTGGCCTCTTTACAGCAGAGCACCACTGACATTAGTACAATGCCTCCACGGCCACTGAAGGCCCACAAGAACAGTCACACACACTCTTCCAGTCGTATCGGGTGAGGGTCCCCTTTGGGTGGGTTGGGGTGACTTGACCATCCGGTGGGTTCAGGGTCTGACCAACGGGTCAGTAAGTCAGAGGTTGTGCTTGTGCTGCTTTATGTTAGACTGCAAATATACTGAGATTCAGAACCAGCATTTGAATATGTACCAAATAAGGCAAGCTTTTTTTTTTTTTTACAGCCAACACTCTGATTTCTAGTTGCCTCTCACATCTGTTGCTACATTATTATGCATCTTATTTCTCTAACTAGTTACTGTTAGCTAAAATATTTTTTTTGTATATTAAAACAGCGTTATATGTGTAAGTTGAGGCTAATAATCTAGTTTGTTAGTATTATTTTATATCCAAATTGTAATAAAGATAACCGTTATTGTGCCAATTAATAATGGAAAACCGTTAGGAAATACTCTTATATCTATCTTCTGGGAAATGTAAGGAGGAAACGTCGTACTAGCTTGAAGAATGTTTTAACGTTCCTTTTTGCAGATTGTTTAGGAAATAAGCGTGTTCTCATGAACAACGAAAGGGTACTAATATACATTTTTGAATAGTAAACTATATAAAGTTATGTTCGCACAGCTACTAAATATATAAACAAACAAATAAACAAAGCAGCACCCATTGGCAAAAATAAAGTCGCGCCTATATTCAAACCGAAAGAAAATTTGGCTTTAATTTGGCACGAGAATGGCCGCAGGAAATTCCCGTTTTATGGACCAACTGCTAGAATACAGAAAGTTAGTTTCGAATACCACGCAATGTCGATGATGTAGCCTCACGTTTTGCTAGCCACCAAGATCTATATAATAAAAAAACTATATAATTAATGTAATGCTACTACCACTACGCTATATTTTATGTAGCCTACTCATAGCATGACACAGAAAGGAATGTTTAAATTTAAAACCAATTATTCACTGACTAAAACCGACAATTATTCACAAGCTAATAATAAAAAAAACCTATTACGAGTTTCTGAAGCCACGTGATTTATTGAGCCAATCGGGTCTCTCTTTCTCCCTAATTTATTTTAGTGAATATGACTAATTTAATAGATTGCAATGGTTATTCGAGTTCTTAAAAGTAAATTTAAAAAGGATATCTATATGACGGTAACGGACTTGCTTTGGAAACACATCACAATGCAGACGTCTGCGGCGAGCTGTCGGCTACGTTTGAACTTTAAGCAGCGACCAATGATTTGGATCGGAGGCGGGGGGGGAAGTGTTGCGTTAGCCTGCTTGCCTGCTTGCCTGCCTATGAGCCAATGGTGGTAAAAGTTGGCCACTCTGACAGGTGCAAAGTCTGGAAAGGTAAGTGGACTTGTAGAGCTTGCTGACGGTCTAAGTACTTAATAGGAATATAAACACCTTTAGATTAAAAGACGCAGAATGATCATTTAAAGGTGTTCATACTCCTACTTGTTTTCAATAGTTTGATTCCGTTAAGAATGGAAAACAAGATAAAAGTATTTATTGATCAGGTGAGGGACGTGTACGTGGTTGTTTTTGTTCTGCCGATATTAACCGGGAACTGCTTTGTCAGTAATGTAACTACATACCTTAGCGTCCTCTGAGACTGGTCATTTAAAAAAATGCTTTCGTCGAATGTATTTATATGCAATTTCATAAAAAACAGAAACCACATTAAAAAAAAATAATATATATAATACGTGGAATGAAATCACATATAATACGTTTTATAGCATATTCGACTCAAGGCATTTCTGCAGTAATGCAGGTATATTTTCACTTGACAATAGGCTCCAAGATTAGCAATTGTGGATATTAGTCAAATCGGACTGAAAAGGGAGTGACTTGTATATTTTTTAATTTTACATGCTGAGCAATGAGGAGAATTATCAGTTCTGTTCTGACAGTAACATTAACAATGATTATCTGTACATGTTAAATGTTATATACAATAAAACTAAAAAGAATCGTTGAATAACACATGTATGAACCAAAACATTTGCAACATTTACTCATTTATTGATGTTAACCGAAAATGAAAAGTAATATGCATGTTTGATACAGCGAATAAACATAAAAAGCCAATAAGTAATAATTAACTGAAAATAAAGCAAAACTGACATCTTGATTGCGTAAGTATTCAACGCATTTGCTATGGCAAACTCAAAATGGTTTTCAGGTAAAAAAAAAAAGTAGTGTAAACTGGTTAAGGTTAAGGTTAAGGTTAAGGTTAAGGTTAAGGTTAAGGTTGTTCGGCCAAGATGGGAGTATGCCCGTGAGTCACAAAATCCCACCTGGCCTTGATGGTGGACTGGAGAGAGAGAGAGAGAGAGAGAGAGAGAGAGAGAGAGAGAGAGAGAGAGAGAGAGAGAGAGAGAGAGAGAGA